>CANXYI010535361.1:0-10608 GCA_948208565.1 Hura crepitans | reverse complement strand
TCAAAAGAAGATGAGAAAGAAGCAAGGGGAAAAGATTAAAGATGATTTATGGATGCTCTAAAGAGTATTTTGTTGCTATTTTAGTAAGTTTATCCCTTATAGCATGTGTGCCTATGATTTTGGGTTTGAAAAGTATATGTTTAACATATAAAATGTTCTTGTATATTTCTTGTAATGCATCAATGTTTTGATGTTAATGAAATGTTAATGTGTTAAGGATGTGTATGGGTATATAATGAAGTGTTATAATGATTAATTAATGATTTGAGTTGCCTTTATTAAGATGGTTGAATAGTTATATTTGTGTAACATAATGATGTTATGATCACTTATGTTATGTAAGTTGTATGTAAGCATGGTTTTGATGTTAATGAAAATGATGAGATTATGATTATGCACAATGCCATGATAATGAGTTGGAATGGACATTTGTATATGTTCTTATTGATATGAACCAATTCCAATTCATGTGGTTTTATGATGCTAAATGTTGCTTATGGCATGTATGATAGCCAATCAAGCTATGATGTTAATGATGAGTATAAAAGGCTTGAATAATAACATGTCTCGTTTAAAGTGTGATATAATGCCTATCTATGTTAGCATGGTCGAATAATGTGAGATCAAGTGCAAGGTCATGTAGTTAATTTTGAGCTAGTGAAATGATGTGTATATTAACCATGACATGCTAAGGTGGCCGAATGCATGTAACTTATATTTGTGATGTATAAGTGGATGATTATTTAGGTACATATTTTGAGCAAGTGTAATCAAAACAATTGGTGTAAATTTAAATATACCCTAAAATGTACATATTATGTATATGTGTATGTTTATGGGTAAATGGGAAATTATTATAATTAATGATTGTAATTCATGTTTAATGATGTTAGATAAGTGCATTGAGGCATTTAATGATATTGGAATGATGTGATTATGCATGATGCTATATATAGACATGAAATAAAGTGCATGATGTACTTGAGTGAGGTATATGAGTGTTTGAAGGCTTTATGGTCGAATAGCCTTATGGAATACATATGATGTATACACTTTATATTAGTCACAATATGGATGGTGCAAGATTATATGAATGTCAATGATCATGAGGACTTGTGATGTTATGAGTAATGAGAAAGAGTGTAATATTAACACATGTGTGATGGCTTGGCCAAATGGCCTACTTGCAATTATATATGTGTGTATTCCATATAATTCATGAAATGGAAAATGTATTGAATGAATTTGATGTAAATATGTGTGTGTGTGTGAATTGAATGTGTCATATAAGGAAATGCAAAAATATACATGTATGTTGGTATGGCCGAATGGTCAAACATGATAGGCCTTATTGTGTTTGAGGCATATTAAGTGTAAAATATGAAATTTTAAGAGTTTATGATGCATGAATGATATACATATGAGATCTGCATTGTTATGCTTTGTGATGTCATTTTGGTCGAAGCATATGGTGTGCCATATTGCCTTGTGGTTTTATTTATGATAATATGTTAATATGAGTATATTAGTCATACTATGATAAAATGGCACATGTTATGAAAAGGAACATGAAAGAATAATCACATAATGCATTTTTATGAGTCTATGCTCAAATAAGGCTTTAATATGGCATTTGTTATGATTGTAACCTAATGGCTTATGGCATATAGTTGTGTGTATATTGCCTATTATGTATGCTATGAAAAATGCATGACTATAGAGATGGGAATGATCATGTGAACATTTTATGACATGTGTAATATAATGGGAACCTATTTGAATATATATATATATGGTAGTTAGGAAATCCTATAATGCACGATGAGCTTATGATATGATCGAATGGCTTAATATGGGAATCAATGGGTCTTATAGGCATTCATTGAGTACTTATGGCATAATAATATGGATCTAAGGCAAGAATGGTCTAAAGTGATTAAAAGAGTAAAATACTTATAACAATATAAAAGATGGATATGTTGAGGTGCTAATCAATGCACTTATGTTGCATGCATGGTAATATAATGGGATTAATAAATGGTGAAGAACATTTGTTTTCCCTAAGGTCATGTGATGACCAAATTAAATATAAAATTTACTCAATATATTTTAAGATGGTGAAACTAAAAGTAAATTTGCTTAATGGCCCATACAAGTAAATAGCCTAGTCGGATAGGTTGGCTAGTCAACTAGGAGTGATATTAGCTCGTAGGGTACTTCGGTACCTCAATACATTTGGTTTATAGGTCCAATAAACATTTAGCCCATAGGCCTATATCTTTGATCTTCGAATCCATGTTGGTACATGGACCTTTGGGTTCATAAATGGTCATATTGGCCATCATGCCATGTTATATCCATTGACTCATGTCATGCTCAATCTTAGACTCATGATTCATGCTTAACCTCTGGGTCTCATGATATGTTTGATCTTCAGATCCACATTGGTAGATAAGCCTTTAGGTGTATGGGGATCGTACTGGCCTACCCTATGTTTGATCTTCAAATCTGAATTGGTAGATGACCCTTTGGGTTCATGGTGATCGTACTGGCCAATTCCAAAACCACACTTCCAGCCTACCTCGATCCACTTCTCCTCCTTTCTTCAAGCTTCTCTTTGCCTTAATTCACCTCAAAATCCATCAAAACCTATCCTTATAGATGTTTGGCACTTTACACACCTAATTCCAGCAAGAAAATTCAAGGAAACCCTAAGAAAACACAAGAAACTCACTTTAACCTGCTTGTTAGAATGCCTTCTGACTAGCAAACTTTGAGGATTTTTAATTTATTCTTGAAGACTCCTTTTCCATTAATTCTTTTTCCCTTAATTCCCTAACATCCATGGATGAATTTAGGTGAGCAAAGATTTCTAAAATAGAATGAAGAAGAGGAAGAAAATGGCCACTCTTTCCCTTGCTAGCGTCAGTTCCAGTAGCAAAGAGAGAAAGACTTCTTCCTTTTATTTAGTGGAAAAATCCACTTGTCAATCACCATGTACACTTGGCATGGCCTTTAGGCCAGCTGTCCAGCTATGGGTAGGTCCCACAGCCACCCGAACCATCTCGAAAGGGCTTAATTTTTTGGCAAACTTTGGAAATTCACCAAAATTCACACGGACCTCAAAAAATTACACTGTTTATTTTCAAATTCATATTTTAATCCTCTCTACATGCTCATAAATATTTGTGGCCAAATTCCATCGATAGGATATTTTTTCATACTACCTCGATTTGTTTGCCAACCTCAAAAATTAGGAGAATTTGCAAACGACCTTAGAATTCAAAAATTCTTTCACCAATGGACTCAGTAGAATTTTTGAGCTTCAGGGTCCAATATTTTTGGGTCCATTCGGGCACATCCCGAGTCATTCCCGGCCTGTAAAATTTTTATTGTATAAAAGGGTAGCTTATAGTCTAAAATGAATTATTGGTTCTGCTAAATTTTAAAATTTTTCTTTTTTCATCAATTTAAAGCCCCTCGAAGTTTCATGACCAGTGTCACTTCCTCAATTTATGTGCAAGTGACCGGGCACACTTCTCGAACCTAGTGGCACTGTTCATAGAGCCTCAAAACACAGGCATTACAATGTTATTCGAGCCAGGGAGGAGGCAAACTCTCCAGATGTCATTGTTGGTACTTCCTTCTCTTTGACTTTTATGCTTTGGCTTTGATAGATCCAAGATCTACACACTCATATATATGCACTACACAGGCATAAGATCGGGGGTCAGTTTCAAAGCATTTTGACCTTGAGATTATGGTTAGCAACCCTATAGGTCAACATGTGGTAGTGAATAAGGTTTACAAGGAGTATCCTTGAAGGTACAAGGACATCAGTTTTTAGTTGACCTTATAGAGTTGCCTTTTAATGAATTCGGCTTTATCTTGGGTATGGATTGGCTACCCAAGTATCAAGCAATTGTGGATTGTAAGCAGAAAAGGTTATGTCTTAAAGCTAAAGATGGTATGGAGATTACAACTATGGGGGAAAGAAAGGATTTTCTCTCTAATACTATCTCAGCTATTACTGCCAGAAGGTTAACAAGAAAGGGGTGTTAAGCTTTCTTAGCTCATGTGTATGATGCTAGTAGAGAAAGGTTGGATGCTAATTCTGTACTAGTACTGTTAGAATATGTAGATGTTTTTCCTAAACAGTTACCCGATTTACCACCTAAGTGGGAACTCGAGTTCAGTATTAAAGTTCTACCTAGCACTACTTCGGTATCGATAGCTCCATATCGAATGGCTCCAGCAGAGCTAAAGGAGTTAAAACTTTAGTTGCAAGAATTACTGGATAAGGGTTTCACAAGACCGAGTGTATCACTGTGGGACCACCGATTTTGTTTGTGAAGAATAAGGATAGTTCTCTTCGGTTGTGTGTCGATTACCGATAGTTGAATAAGGTGACCATCAAGAACAAGTACCCTTTGCCATGGATTAATGATTTGTTTGATCATCTTAGAGGAGCTGGGGTATTTTCTAAAATTGACTTGAGATCTGGATATTCCAGTTGAGGGTTAAAGAGTCAGATGTGGCCAAGATTGCTTTTAGAACATGGTATAGTCATTATGAGTTTTTGGTAATGCCATTTGGGCTTACCAATGCTCCAGTAGCTTTTATGGATCTAATAAACTGTGTGTTCAAGCTATATTTTGATCAGTTTGTAGTGGTTTTTATTGATGACATCTTGGTTTATTCCAAGAGCAAAGAAGAGCATGAACAACATCTGAGGATAGTTCTTTAGATCTTAAGAGAAGAGAAGCTTTATGCCAACCTCAACAAGTGTGAGTTTTGGCTGAGTGAGGTGTCTTTCCTAGAACATATAGCTTTGGCAAATGGTATTCAAGTTCATCCAAGTAAGATTGAAGTAGTTATGCAGTGGAAACCACCTAGAAATACGATGGAGATTAGAAGTTTCCTTGGTTTGGCTAGATATTACAAATAATTTGTCAGGGTTTCTCTTTGATTGCCGCACCTATGACTCGTCAGTTGAGGAAGGGTGTAAAGTTTATATGGGATGATAGGTGTTAAGAGAGCTTTAACAAGTTGAAAGCTATGTTGACAAAAGCTCCTATTCTTATATAGCTAGTGACTGGGAAAGATTTTACCATCTTTAGTGATATATCTCATAATGGATTAGGGTGTTGGCTGATGCAAGAAGGCAAGGTTGTTACCTATGCTTCGAGGCAGTTGAAGCCATATGAGAAGAACTACCCTACTCATAATCTAAAATTGGTAGCAATCATGTTTGCTTTGAAGATTTAAAGACATTATCTCTACGAAAAGAAGTGTTATTTTTATTCAGATCACAAGAGTCTGAAGTATCTTCCTACCTTGAAAGAGTTGAACTTTAGACAAAGACGCTAGATGGAATTGATCAAGGATTATATTATGAGTCATATATGTTCAGATCATTAATATTTGATAATGTCCTATTTATATATGCCTTTTTACACATGTTGGATTATTGACTCCTAATATAGTGGACTAGTATATTATGAATGTTTGTAATTTAAAGTGTTTAATATAAAGTGAAAAGAAAAGGAATGTGCCATACACCACTAAGCTGCAAAGCTTATTGCCTCATTTGTTTGTGATACACAGGTTATTGGATAACACAAAATAAAGAATATCTAAGTTATAGAGATCATGGTTTCATTTGAAAATGATGTTGTTTATACAATTTTTATATTCTATTTGCAAAAAGAATAAAAAAGATTGTATGAGCAGTTATGTATATCGATGTATGGATTATGGGCCTATAATGTGTTTAGAGTTTATGTGAACTTGTAATATATGTATATATATATGTGGATATGTTATAAATGGGTATTGATATATGATGATTGGTAAGCTATGATGTATGTATAGTTTGGTATGTGTATTAGATAGATACTGATCCTCGTGTATATTTGTGATTGAGGTGATGCTGGGTTTTGATGGTCAGATGGATCAAGATGATAATGGGATATATTTTGATATATTAGAAGTGCTATTTTATACAAGTTACTATTTGGGATAATGTCTCGGTATAGTTATTATGCTGTTAAATTTTTGACATGAGGACCCTATTAGTAAACCTTAGATGAGGTTTTTGAAAGATAGGTTTTGATAAGTATATATATAAGTTACACATGATATGTGGTAGGATAAAAGGAAAAAGATTTTAAGTAAACCAAACAAGTAATAAAATAGATTATGGTTGTGTGTCATTACTTATTCGGGTCTGGTGACTAGATTGAGTAAGAGGTGTCACATTCATGGTCAGGAGACCTTTGTGGTTAGTATTTGAGACCTCTATAGTCAGGACTTAATTCCTTTATGATCAAGACTAAGACACTCGTGATCAGGATTGAGACCTTCGTGGTCAATATCTATAGATGACTTTAAAGCTCCTTATATTTAATTACCAGGCTACTATAGCAACACAGAGGCCCAAAATATGGGCAACTTCACAACATGACCCCGATATCTAGTAACGAGATATATGTCTCCCAAGTATGGGCTAAACATATAAAGGGCATAAATACAACACCGAACTATAAGATAAGTAAATAAATAGATATAGGTAGATAAATAAATAATCATAGGTAACAAGATAGTGAATAGCACATAACTTAGTAGTAAAGTTATAATTAACCTAATTATAGGACATGTAACTTAGCAAAGATACGTAAGTAAGTAAAAAGAAATCAAACATGTTTAAAATTATAAATGTCTATAATTAGTCACAGAATAGTACTCAATTGGTAAACTGGTTGTGATGCAAATAAGGCATCGACATGAGAGGTAAATCAAATACACATATGTCAGGAATGTATGTACATACGAGTGAATACTTTATTGAACACACCACTAAGCATTATGCTTAGTGCATCGTGTTTCGTCGATCATAGTTCATAGATAAGTCTAGCATTGGCCTTAAGATAATAGTGCAATATAGCTTAGACAGCCTCGGATTAGTATAACTTTTATTTTTTTTATGTTATATACTATTAGTTGATGGCAGTCATATGTACATATGTAAGAAATGGGTCCAAATAAGCAATCTATATGTATATACTTTAGCAAGACACCTTGTCCATGTAAATGTAATTGATAATATTAGTAGTACATTATTATTAAGTGATGTATGTTTAATACAGAATGATGTTGAGATTGTGATGCATATTGTGATTGAGACATAACTGATGATGTTGTGTGTTGATGAATGATGATTATAGGTCAGAAGGACCCAGGTGACTAAGTTTGAGTCTGTGTTCATTATAGAAGTGCTATTTTCATAGGTTTATTTTGGGACATGTCAACAGATAGATGTTATGTTGCTAGATTTTTGTTAAAATGGAATAGTGGAACCTTATTCATTCATGTCCATAATAACTAGGTTAAAGCTACACATAGGCCCCAGATGTTTATGATGTAAGTGTGTCATAGGAATAATAGAAAGATAACAAGAGAAATGGTTAATGTGCCATCTCTTATTTGGACTAGCAATGATTCGGGTAGGAGGTGACCCAATGTGCTATCACTCATTCGAATTCGCCTACCAGGTCAAGTGAGGGTGTCACATTTCAATTATTCTATATGGCAAATTATTCTACAAAAAATGTGCGTATGGTGGCTATATCTATAAAAGTTATTTATACTTTAAATAAACCCTTTTTAGGTAAGATTTTGACACTCAAAATCAGCTCTAAGTTAAAGTAGATTGGACCTACACATTTAGCCACATTAAATCCTATGCGCATAAGCTTTTTAATGGGCTTATGTTCAATCTGCTTTAGCTCCACTTTCATTAATCCTATGTGTTTAAGGCCTTTAAAATATTTTAAAAGCCCATAAAAAAATAGATGCAAGAACAACTAAAATTTGGACTTAACAAGACCTAAGTCCAAAAACCCTAATTTTTAGACTACACTTCAACAAGTAGGCCCTTAAGCCCATTTGCTTATTTCTTCTTCTTAATTCATCTTCCAATGATATCCCATATCATTAAAACATTTGCTCTCATTGAATCTTTCTCAAACTTCTTCTATGTGTGTGACCCCATAGGTTTCCAAAGCAGCTTGGCAGTACATGGTGAAATAGAATCCTAGTCCAATTAGGACTCTATAGATTCAATCTTATTAAATTAATATCAATTCACTAATTGATATATCACTTGTATACAAGTCAAGACAGGCATCTAGCCATGCATCATGCCTGTCCAAGCGCTAAAAAGCCAAGTTGTTTGACTTAACCCTTCCATATACAGTTGCAGTGCTATAAACTCCCTTCACCATCTTTTATCCTATCCAGTTTAGAGTATGGACTTGTGTCAACTCAAAGCTTAACAAAGTATGTCTAATTAAGCCCTAGACATATTGTTTTGATAATTTCACCTTTATTCCAAAAATGCCCTTTGTGAATCCCATTCACACCTAGCATCTTACTTTGGCCAAAGATTCCTAAATAATGATTACTCATTAAAACTGTGAAATAAACTCCCTACTATAATCTGGGGTGGTGAATCCTTTATTAACTACTACCTAATCTTTAAATATGCCATGTCATACCTAAGAACCTCACTAAGTATACTTCTTTTTTAAAGTAAAAGCTTTGGATTTTAGGTATGTACTCCATATTTAAGATAGTTAGTGATCTCAAGTCTAAAGATACTTACACCACTAATATGATGAGATACTTTCACTAACATAGATTAACTACCCATGTGAAGATCTCATGGTGCAACTCCAATGTATTTACTTCCCAAGTAAGCATCCATATGTTAACTCCAAATCATCTCTATGCTCACAACTTGTGAGAACTACTGCTTGATCCAATCAAGAAGTATAACATGTGCTGATCTATCTATATTAATAATATCCCATCTTGTTAATACTATGATCAGAGATATTTAGGTATATCACGTTTGCATGCAACAAGAATCTCACATTATGAACACTTCATGATTTCCTCTGCACTGTGATTGTATACCAGGGACTTTATAACATGGTTTAAGACATTGCAAATAATTATAAGTAATATATAAAAGTACCATGATATAAAGAGAAATACCTTTTACACTAATTCACAAGGTTTAAACACATGAATGTAACCCTATTGCATAAGCTCTAGGGCGCACATATAACAATTTTCCACTTTCCCTAGAGCCAATCACCCATCTACTTAATGCCTATTGCATTTACATGTTGATCAAACTTTTTTTGTGATAGTGCCTTTATGAGAGGATCAGCTATGTTCCAATCTAGAAGGACCCTTTTAATTTTCACATCCTATCTACCATTGATCTCTCTAATCAAATGGTAGCATCAAAGAACATGTTTGATCACTAAGAAGGTTGTTGTTCTCGAGCTTTTGCAATAGTCCTATTGTTATCATAATATAAAGGTATTGGATCAACAATGCTTAGAACCACCCTAAGTTCATAAATGAACTTCATAATCCAAATGGCTTCCTTAGTTACATCAGAAGCTACTATGTGCTTGGCTTTAGTGGTGAAATCCATAGTCATATCCCATTTAGAACTCTACCAAACAACTGTTCCTCTGCACATAATTTATACATATCCAAACTGAATTTATAGTCATCCTTATTAAAAGCTAGCATCAGTATACCTACTAACATGTAGTTCTCCTTCTCCATAAAGCAAGAATAATTCCTTAGTCTTTCTCAAGTACTTAAGGATATTCTTAACAACCACCCAATGTTCCTCTCTATAATTAGATTAGAATCTGCTCATGGCACTTAGAGTAAATACTACATCAATTCTTAAAGATAACATAGTGTACATAATGGATCCTATAACTAAAGCATATAAAATCCTGCTCACACACTTTCTCTCTTTTTGTGTGTTAGGAGACATAGATTTAGAAAGGTGTTTCCCATATAGCATATGAATAAAACCTTTCTCGGAGAGATCCATGCTAAACCTCTTTAGCATTTTATATATGTACATAGATTGTGAAAAACCAAGTAACCTTCTAGATCTATCTCTATTCCCTAAGATATATGTTGCTTCACTAAGGTCTTTTATAAAGAACTATTTACTCAGCCATATCTTAACTAATTGAAAGATAGAGACATCATTTTTATTAGTAGTATCTCATCTACATTTAACTCAAGAAAAATGATTGCACTCCCACTGACCTTCTTGTAAACACATGGTTCATCCGTGTTTTGTGAGAAACTAAACTCTTTGATTGTCTGATCAAAATGGATGTCCCAATTCCTAGAAGCTCACTTCAATCTATAAATGGATCTTTGAAACTTGTTGACATGATTGCCATCATGGATGTAAAACCTTCAAGTTGTGTCATATACACTTCTTTTGACAATTTTCCTTTAAGAAAAGTTATCTTTACATCTATTTGCCAAATCTCATAATCTTAATGAGCAGTAATCAAAATCCAAATGGATTTAACCATTGTAACTAAAAAAAAAGGTTTCATCAAAGTCATTATCTTTGATGATAGCTTTTCTCTACCAATCGAGCTTTATAGGTAATCACATTACCTTCATGTCGGTCTTTATCTTAAAGACCCATTTACACCCAATAGGTGTTATCCCTTTAGGTGGATCAACTAAGGTCTATACCTAGTTATC
>CANXYI010535237.1:0-12096 GCA_948208565.1 Hura crepitans | reverse complement strand
ATTACACAATTAAACCCATATTCCTCAATATACATCATATTAGTGCTTTTACATCTACATCACATAACCTATATACAATAAAATATATATACTAAAAGAAAAAGTCTTCTCCTGAGAATTTTTTCATATTAAGGCTTTAGCTTAGACTATTTTTCTTAAACCTACATGTCCCAAAGAATAACATGGCATGCTAATTAGTTGCTTAGTATTTCAAATGATATAACATGATATTCTGTGTATATACATGGATGCATAAATGTATTATCTCATATGCATAGAAGCATAAAAAATCATATATACATTTTAGTATACCTTAGTGTGCAATAAAAGTGTGTGCCATTAAAATATAACATAGGATAAAACATGTCATAATATAATGCATAAGATAAATGATATTCAAATTATGTAATTCCTTACATGAAGTTTCTTTTTAACTTTGTATAATTACTTATCACAAAGAAAACAAAGATCATGTGGATAATGGGGGTGAATTGCCATTATGACCTCTAAATTACCCGAAGGCCATCTATAAACATAAGATTGATGACTGAGCATAACATAGGCTCGTTGGCCAAGTATAACATAAGTTCATAGGGAAAAGATAACATAAGTTTGAGAACTAAACATAACATGCATATAGACATTAAAACCATTTGTGAACCCAAAGACACACATTCTAATGTATGTCTAGATACGAATATTGCATAGGCCTATTGATAGAACAAAATGATGGCATATATATACCTTAATAGCTCATAAAAATCCTAGTAGAGCAGTCAACCTATCCAACTAGGTTCTTTTACTCGAATGGGTTACTAACCATATTCATTCAATTTCACCATCTTATGTTGACTTAATCAATCTTTAAAAATTTATATTATCTATTATAACATAATAATCTTCTTAGAATGCATTTACATGAATCACATAATATGTCACATTGAAAATATGTAATATTAATGTGACACCCCCTACTAGATTCTTGGAAAAACCTGACAGGCGATGCACTTCCTGCTCAGTCACCCATCCTAAAATTTCTCCAGGGGTGAACTCTTTAATACTTATGGACTGTATTGGAACTTTATTAGGTCTTGTTTAAAATCTTAGATTAAAACTTAAACATGTTTATATATGTCCCGATAGACTTTGAAGACCTATTTACAGACACTTTAGAAGTTATAGAAAATTGGGCAGCATAATAACTACCCAGTGTCATACCAAAATTTTTTTCACCTATTAAAAAAGCTTCTATAGACAATCATTCCATTCAACCTCTACCTTCTAGTCCTTTAATCAACATCAGCACACATCAAACATATATTGGAATCACACACATATAGGGACTCAAGCCCACAATTATCAAAACCTCAAGCAACCAAAACAAACAAAACACATGTTTATATACACCACTTCCATGTTTTATACATACAAACAGAGTAGCTTCTAAGCATGCCAACCCATACCTATTGTGTATTACATGAGTGCTATCTAATATGAAAAAAATGAAAGACTTTAGGTACCCTTCAAGGACTAAACTGCTACACAGCATGAGCTCTGAGGTCAGACTTCTTATCTTTGCAACTCGGGCAACAAAACACTGGCACGCTTGGTATAAAACTCAGTGGTGAACTTAAAGCATTCAAAACATCATATATGTAGTAGCACACATGCAATTATAATATGATAGTTGTAATGCAGTGTGTGGGTGATATACTAGATAAATCATGCCAATTAGGTGATATGCCATTTTTACACAATAATTACCAAAATGCCACTATAGCAAATTTAAATAAATCATTCCTGTAATTACCTACCATTATTTAAAGTCCAGATGTTAATTCCATTTAAATTAATAAGCCTAACTACTTAGACAACACCTAAGACTCCAGCAAACATAACGACTTCCTAGTGTCATAGCAAAATTTTTTCACCTATTAAAAGAACTTTTATAGACAATCATTCTATTCAATCTTTATCTAGACCCTTCTAGTCCTCCAGTTAACATATTACACATTAAATATATATTTGAATCACACACACATAGGGATTTAGGCCTACAGTTATCAAAAACTCAAGCAACTAAAACAAATAAAGCACATGTTTATGTACACCACATCCATGCTTTAGGTATACATATAGAGTAGCTTCTAAGGATGCCAACCTATAACTATAGTGTATTACATGAGTGCTATCTAATAGAACAAAAATGAAAGACTCTAGGTGCCTTCAAGGACTACACTACTACACAACACGATCTCTGAGGTCGGACTTCTTATCTTTGTAACTTGTGCACCAAAAAACTAGCATGTGGAGTATGAAACTCTGTGGTGAACTTAAAGTATTCGAAACATCTTTTATGCATTAGGACACATGGAATTATAATATGATTGCTGTAATGCAGTGTGTGGGTGATATACTAGATAAATCATGCCCTTTAGGTGATATGCCATTTTTACACAATAATTACAAAAATGTCACTGTAGCAATTTTAATTAAAACATTCATGCAATAACTTGCCATTATTTAAAGTCTAGTTATTAATTCCATTTAATTTAATAAGCCTGACTAGATAGACAACACCTAAGATATTAGACTAAGAAGGAACTAAAAGTTATGCAACAGCCCATATTTTGGACGTCGATTACTGCATCAGCCTATTTTGATAGTATGAATCAGTTCACTTAAACCTCTAAATACTAGACAAGAGATAACAGGGATCATTCCTTGGAAATCCCAATATCTCAAGCAAGTCAACCTCTAAATCATGTTATGGATAGTAAGGATCAGTCCATAGACCTCTTAATATGCAAAAATTGCTGCCAACTACTATGGATAGTAGGGATCACTCTATAGACCTCATAATATCCAGATAATCATCAACATCATCCACTTGTAAAGGATAATAGGGACCATTCTTCAGACCTCCCAATTTTTAGAAAATCATAGAAACTATCTAGCAGTTGCTAATCCCTAAGTTGATCGATCAACCCATCCACTGGGTGTTTAACTAATAGGCCATCTAACCTTGTTTTAAGCTTATTTACCTATTGATCATCATATTATAATATTTAAAGATGAAAAATAAATAGTTATGAATTTTATTTAACAGTCAAAATTTGACCTTGATAGTTACAGGTCATTTTTGCTTTTATCGGATATTTATGGGTTAAATTTTCTTAAATATTTAAAGTCATTTTCTTAGGCATATTTAAATCATATTACATCTAGTCTAGTCCATTATTTTAGTCGAATAATGTTCATGTTAAATATCCATTTTAAGTATAAGTCCTTAAATTAATTTTATGGGATAGTTATAGGTCATTTTTTTTATTTTTGTGTAGGCCATTTTAGGTCTAAATTAGGTAATTTTCATGCCATTTTTTAGTGAAATTTGCACTCATTTCCATACACTTTCATAGGCTTATATCTAAAATTAAATATATATCTCAAATTGCCATAAAATGGATACAATTCCATCTCACATAAGCAATGCAAATTGTCTTAAAATAAAGTGTCATTTTGATGCCAAAGTTAGTCTATTTTAAGGTAATTTTTACCAAGTTATTAAAAGTTAATTTCAAGTTTATTTAACCACCATTTCGTAATCTTAAAAGGTAGCCCATATTATTTACATTTTATGCCATTTTTACTATTGCATGTACACCTAATCCATATAGTATGAACATTACACAATCATGCCAAATATGTCATGCCAATCACACATATACATATGTCATGCCATGCCTCATTTTTCATGTCATTCTTGCCTTGCACTTTCTCAGCCAATGCCTCTAATTTGCCAGACACTTACCTTTGTCCATATTCAAGCACACATACACACATTCTAACATCACACAAGCATGCTCACACACACACAAAGCCATTACCATGCAAATTAGGCCATTATATACCATAGACATGCCTTAGCCACACTAAGCACACACACAAGCCTTATTTAACCATTTCATCACTTACCCCTATAATGTCATCACTAACAAGCCAATTATCACACAATTTGCCATGGTAAGTCATAACATAGCAAACCTCCATGCCAAGCAAACCTCTTGGCCACACTAAGGCCTAATATTAACTCTCTCAATTTCACTATATACAAGTATAATTCACACATTTTCCATGACAAACACCTTAGAACCAATAATAAAATCACCTTAGCAAGCCATACACACACACACACACAAACACTTACACCTACCTCTTTGTTAAGTGAGGATCAAGTCCCACCATGCATTCTTTTCACCAAATTATCATTCTAAGCATACATTCCATCTATAATTAACACATACCTCACTATCAAAGGAGATTAATTCTTCACTTCAAGGTTGGAAAAAACCAATTACACCTCACTTTGCCTTCACTCCACATACATGCCATTCAGCATTCAAAATTCCTTGAAAAATCACACAAGTCCCTAAATTAAATTCTAAGACTATAGTTACTCTTAGAATAATGAAATCCTCTAGGAAATAAATTAAAAAGGAAGAAAACACTTACACAAAAGAAGTTGATTACTAGCACCTTTTTTATGTACACTTGGTTAATTCTTGAATTTCTTTGAGCTTTATGCACTCTTATGGCTTCCACTTCCTTTAAAAAATTAATTTAACAAATATTAAGATGATTTTTAGTGGTAATTGGGAAAGGAAATGTTTGCAAGAAATGACAAAAATGGTAGAAGGGAGAGCAAAATGGCGTCGGGTGCAAGGAAGAAGAAAAAGAGAGGGTGAGTTGGGTAGTGAGTGGCACTTGCCTTGTGGACACTTAGGTGTTAACTTGAAGCTTATATAGTGGCTGAAGTGGCATGAGTGTGGCCACATGCCACCTGAGCATCCCAAAATTGCTCAATTTCGATAGAAACTTTGGGAAATTTTTAAAAATCACTCAAACCTCTAAAAATTATCACATTTATTTCAAAAATCCTTGATTAGTCCCAATTAAAGGCTTGCAAAATTTGACAAACCAATTCCCTTGATAGGATAGTTAACTAATTGCCTCGTTTTACATGTAAACCTTAAATTAAGAAAAGTTGCAAATGACCTCGAAATTCAAAAATTCCTTCACTAATGGGCTATAGGGAATTTTTGACCATCTGTGTATGGTGTTTTCAAGTCTGTCTAGGCACATCTTAGGTCATTCCCGGCCTGAATCTGTATGAGCCTATGGCTCACTAGATTATAGCTTAAAATAATTTATTAGTTCTGCTAAATCTTAAAATTATGCCATTTTTATCATTTTCAAGCTACTTAAACTTTGATGACTAGTACACCCTACCTCAGGCCTCGTAAAGATGACCTAGCACTCTGGGCACACTTTTTGAGCCTCGAAGGTATTATTTATAGAGCCTTGATTTACAGACATTACAATATGGACCTTGGTTGATCCACTTAAAGGGAGAAACCCTTTTGGGTGCAAATATGTTTTTGAGAAGAAGACTGACATAAAAGGTAATGAGATTACATATAATGCTTGATTGGTAGAAAAAGTGCGGTGCCCTCTACCCGACCCATACACTGGACCCAAATAAGGGACGTACGCATTCAAAATGATATCTAGTTCCATTAACCAAAATCACTTAAAAATTAAAATTTTATATAAGAAAACATTTCTTGACACAAATATAAAATAGAACATTAAAAACCCTTTTGGGATGCAAATTGAGGTAAACGTTGGGGTTATTGTGTCAAAAATTTAGCAACATAACAGCTTTACTAGGATAATTTACCAAATTTTTACCTATTTAAAAACACTTCTATATACTCAAGTCATCCAACTCAACTCAAATAGGTCCTCATAACCCTCCAAATCATGAGATAAACACAATGAGCCTTAGGCTCTCTAGAATCAACAATCTCACATGCAAACTAAATAATCATCACATAGCATGCAAAAAATAGAAAGTAAAATCTATAGTTAAAATATTTAATACAAAAACCCACTAAAAAATGCAGATTAGACCCAATCCCTTTAGGATCAGAAGAGCACACTGACTATATAACAATTACATTTACATCATCACTTCTATTACAAAAAGAATAGAAAAATACCTATACAGGGGTTATCTTCGTGTCTCCTATTATGTAGAAGCTTTGGCACTAATCTACTACCCTGTTACTACATGTCATAAACAAGTAATATGCTAAGCTTTCTCTTAGTGGTGGACTCACTTTAACTTATAAAAAGGCTAATCTTAATATGCTGATATGCATACAAGCCATTTTTAGATTTAATATCATAAATATGCATTTTCACTGATTTATATCAAACACAAGTCATATTCGGTTTTAAGATCACATTTGTGCATATATAGAATCTTATATTCAATCATGCACATTTCAATCATGAACAATACATTTGATAGCACAATTACCAAGGTATTATATGAACATCAATTAACCACCATTTAATTGATATAGTGCATTACCTACATAAAGTGATGATTTTTAAGCATCAAATATGCCAAGAATCACAAATATCATATAATAGTCATTTGTAGGCCATAACGCATAGTATATATCATACCATATTATAACAGCTTGTAAAAAGCCATATCAAACTTATATATCACAAAGGATAATGACATACCTATTTTTCGATCATAAATGCCATTATGCACAAATAAGCCTATACATGCACATCATAACTGTCCATGTTAATATTTTGAGTTGTATTCATATATAATCACCAATAATAGTCATACAAATAATAATAATAAACACTTTTAGACACCTTAAGGCCAATTTTGAGTCATAAGACATCATTATGTCCATATGCCACATGTTAATGCCAAATAACATATAAAACCAATTTATGCATTTTAAGCCATTTTAAATGTTTAATTTGCGCCCATATTAATAAGACAACTAACCAAGACTAGATAATGAAATTACTTAGGCTCAAAGGCACTTGTTCCTATAGGCATGTATACTTAGGCTTGAAAGGTCTCACATATATAAATGTGTTTAACTTAGGCCCGAAGGCTCTTTCATCCATATATGTGTATCACTTAGGCTCAAAGGCTCTCATGCCCTTTAGGTATATAAATCTTATGCCTGAGGCTCTCATGCACATCAGCACATAATCTTAGGCTTAAAGGCTCTCACACCCTCAAATGCTTAATCAAACTTAGGTCCAAAGGCTCTCATGCTCGTCGACACATAAATCAATAACCAGTAGGTCTCATACTTAAAGGTATGCTAGCAGCTGCTACAATCCTAGTTAACTAGTCAACCTATCTAGACTAGGTTGTTTAACTATATAGGCATCATTAAACATGTTATTATATGTCAAATTAAACAATTTAACTTTTTATAATATAATATTCTTATAAAATCACCATTGGCCTTCATGCACCATTGCATGGCCTACACATGTACACTTGGCCAACTTAGGCCTATTGATGTCCATTACACCTATAGGTTTCATTTTCAAGGTGTAATGGCATCGAAACACACAACATCTCAATATGTCACATAAAGATACAAATATCAATACAAATGTTCATACATTGCCTCTTTATGCACTTATAACACATGTCATCAATATATGATGAAAATCCATCTCAAGCATAGTAACACATTGCATTCATCTGCACAAAACATTTTCACATCGACAAGAACATGCATTCACTCATTATCACATTTATTAGCTCAAGTAGACATAATGTCGCACATTGGTATATCAAGTCATTCCATAGAATTTTAGTACCCATTACTTCCATTATACCTGTTTCGAATCATAAAATGACCATACACACACATCTCTATACATATGGCACACAACATGGCATGATCGATTTTTATCTCACATAAGGCATTACTAAGCTCAAAATCATTATTCTTGC
This sequence comes from Hura crepitans, assembly GCA_948208565.1. Taxonomy (NCBI): domain Eukaryota; kingdom Viridiplantae; phylum Streptophyta; class Magnoliopsida; order Malpighiales; family Euphorbiaceae; genus Hura; species Hura crepitans. The sequence goes on along the minus strand of CANXYI010535237.1, from coordinate 4,238 downwards.
AATATTATCCCTCATAACCATTATAAACCATCACATTTCACATATTTATCATTCCATACATCATAATTTATATTTATAACATTTATTTCATTTTTTAAGCATTTAATGCCATTTGTTCGTATTATAAATACAATACACGTAATGCATTAAATGAATTTTTGCATAATTCAAAGTGATTACACATACCAAACAAGCTCGTACAAGGACCCATGAAGTCAACTTAAGCCTTCTCATTGCCTCGAGAGGCTCAGGTTGTCATCTCACCTATGAAAACAAAAGGGTAGAAACTTTAATAATAATATAAAATAATATAAAAGTCAAAAAAATATTTTGAGCCGAGATATGTGCCTTATAACACCCTAGGAACCCGTGAAAAATAAAATTTGTGGAAAAAGAAAATCCAAGAGAGAGAAGTTTACTATTCACCTCAATTTGCTTCTCAGTTTCCTGAAATACTCACCATTTAGGATAATTTTGGTGTCCACGAACTCGTCTCGAAATGCTCGTCATTTGGGGTATTATCTCATAAGGTGGGTCCCTCCATGAAAGGAGAAACTAACAAGAGAAGGAGGGAGAGGGAGTGGGTAAAATAGAGGTGGAGCAGAGTAGAGGAGTATTTTCATGGTGTATGTTGGGAGGAAGACAAGATTCCCTTTCTTATACTTTTCAAAAATAATATTTTATTTTGGTTCAAAAAATTATTATAATCAATAGAAATGTTAGTTTTCCTTCATTACTATCCCAAAAATTCTATTAATCTAAGCTTTAAATCCTCTCAAAAACTCGAGCCCAAATTTCAATAATAACCTGAAAAATTAACATATTTTATATCCCAAAAATTTGTTAAAAATAGTTCCTAAACTTAGAAAATTTCGATTCCAAAAGTATCAGGATGTAATATTTTTGGATTATTTTGATCAACGTTCTATTTATTTTACGATTCAGCGTTGCCTATGGCACTATTCATAAGACACTACGGCAAAATCATAATTACCATTTTTAACCATCTGAATGCCTTTGGATTGTCTTCAAACATTGCCCAAAATTCTCTTTTAATTAATACTTCTCGTCAGTATGCTTAGTGCAACTTGGGTTTTAGGAAGCACTATTCATCTCAAGAAGTACTTTTAATGAGAGTCGAATTTTCGAGTCGTTACAAAAAGATTATCATCAGAGATAAGGAATTGACTTTGGTGTAACTTTTCCCTAATTGTGATGCTTAAATCCATTCAGATTCTGTTTGCCATTATACTCATTATGATTATGAGATTTAGCAAATTGATACAAAAATGTCTTTTAATAGAAAGTTTTTAGAGGAAGTGTACATGATATAGCCTTAAGGTTTTACATTAAAATATGGTAATCAGATCTACAAGCTTCAAAGATCTATCTATAGATTAAAGCAAACATCTAAGAGCTAGAATATCCATTTTGATTAGACAATAAAAGAGTTTAGTTTTTGACAAAATATAGATGAGCCATGTGTTTACAAAAAGGTCAATAGGAGTACAATCATTTTTCTTGTGTTGTATATAGATGACATACTACTAATAGGAAATGATGTCTTTTTTCTTAAGTCAGTCAAAATTTGGCTCTCAAAGAAAGTACTTAGAGAAGTAACCAACACCTTGGGGATTAAGATCTATAGAGATAAATCTAAAAGGTTGTTTGGTCTTTCACAGTCTATATACATAGACAAGATGCTAAAAAAATTTAGCATCGATCTCTCTAAGAAAGGTTATATTCCTATGTTGTATATAAAACACCTTTCAAAATCTCTCTCTCGCAAGACATAAAAAGAGAGAAAGCATATGAGTAGGATCCTATATGCTTCAGCTATTTGATCCATCATGTATGTTATGTTATGTATGAGACCTGATGTAGTATTTACTCTGAGTGTCACAAGCATATTCCAATCCAATTATAGAGAGCAACTTTGGGTGGCTATCAAGAATATCCTTAATTACTTGAGAAGGACTAAAGATATATTCCAATCCAATTATAGAGAGGACTAAGAATATCTACTCTAACACATCATTGATCTTACTTAGGTCCACTCTAATGCCATTAGCTAAAGCATTTGTCCAAAAAAGACACTTTATTCAACTAGAACTCTCATTTATTCAATTTGGCATGCAACTACTTTTCCCTTAAGCTTTGTAAAACAAACCTAAAATGCTTCTCATGTTCTTCTTTGGTCTTTGAGTATAATTGTTTTTATCTTGTAATCCACCATGGCTTGTTGTTTAGATAGCCAATCCATAGCTAATATAAGGTCAAACTCGTCAAACAGGAGTTCAATAAGATCTAGAGGGAATACATGTTCATGAATAGTCAAAGGACAATCCTTGTGTGACACCCTATACTGGATTCCCAAAGAAACCCAACAAGCAGGGCACTTCCTGCTAAGTCACCCATCTTAAAATTTCTTCCATGGTTACTCGTTTAACTTTTACTAATCTAACAATAGATAATTCTATCTAACTCTAAAATCACTCTAGTTAGTTCCTATAACCCCTTTAGGTTAGAATCTTACTTAGTCATTATAGGGGAAATATAATAACACTCAGGTACCCCCTAAAAATCTGGCAGCATAATGGCTGCTCAGGTGCTATCCCAAAATTTAAACAAGCCTATTTAACACTTCTATAAACAATTCACTACATTTAGACCCATCTGATCCTCTATCCTTAGCCTATCATTATCATCTAACACACACCAAACTTAGGCTTTAGGCTACAGATAAACATGCATAAATAGAGCCTTAGGCCCATATCAACATCATTTATCACACATGATCACACACTCATAAAAGAACATATAGAAATACTTAATTCACAACACTAGGTCATATTTACTAAAGTATATTATATGTCCATAGTTTACATACATTTTTCTACATAACTCCCACCTAAGTATATGGGTATCCAAACTTTACAATAATTACATCAAAGTTCTTCACTTGTATCCTCTAAACCACTGTCATCACATTTCACGAGGCAAGTTCCTACTGTTGTGTACTTGTGCACCAAAATAGGTACACTAAGTATACAAGATACTCAGTGGTGAACTTAAAGCAATTTGATCATGGTATAATATCATTAACTTACTTGTGCAGTTAAAGGAATAATTTTACTTTATTACATAATTTAATTACTCACTAGGGTGCCAAATTACTAAAATACCATAAAGGTATTTATCCAGTTTAAAAATAGCATTTTCAACTCAAATAAATTATGTAGATTAATTACTTTTACTTTCAAACATTCATGCTTTGCAAAAATCACTTTATTTGCTTATATGTGAAAAATGACTAAAATACCCTTATTCAGAACTTTTACTACTTTCTTTGGAAAAGTTTGTCAAATGAGCTTAAACTTTACCTTCTCAAGGTACTTATTTGTTCTGAGATAGTTTGCTTGACTCATATATATTAATTAGATTAGTTATTTCATCCATAACATACATATTTGACCTTAATTAACTGAGCTGGCACATATCTGCGAAATGTCCCAAATACCCTTTAGCATGCATGTTCTCATAAACTCAAAAAATACTATTCAATTATGCTTAATTCTTATATTCATTATCAGTCTAATTAATTACTTAGTTAAATTCACTAGCCCAACTAGGAAGACGACACTTTAAGACACTAGATCTAGAGGGAAATAACTAGTGTAGTGGTCCCCATTCTAGACCTATGCCATTGCACTAGCATGTGTGCCATAATGGAGATTAGCCATAGCCTTCCAAGACATAAGTAAATGTATGACATAATAGAGATTAGCCTGTAGGCCTCCCCAACCACAAATAACTATGTGACATAATAAAGATTATCTCGTAGGCTTCCCTAGCCACAAATCATCATTAAGAACTGGGTGATGTAATAGAGATTAGTCTATAGACCTCTCTAACCACCAATAAATGCCATCAATACTTGGGTGACATAATAGAGATCAGTTCATAGACCTTTCCAACCACTGATGAACTAGCAACTACAAAAAGCCTAAGTTGATCGGTCAACCTATCTAGTGAGTGTCAAACTAATGGGCCAAGTAGCTCAATTTAAATTCCTTTATTAACCAAAAATATTCTTATAATATTTAAGTTTCAAAATCAAATAATTAAAAATTTTATCTCATACTTTAATTTTTTCTTCAGACTGATATAGCCGCTTTTTAGCTCCACTAGGTAAAATTCCATAAGAAAACTTATGTCTGATTGTGGCCAAAATCAAG
>CANXYI010535185.1:0-14076 GCA_948208565.1 Hura crepitans | reverse complement strand
CAACCTTGACATTAAAGTATTTATTCATAAACCCCATATTCCAGCAACTTAAACTACTGTATAACATCTTAAATACCTCATGGCATAAAAGAAATTCTTTAAGTTCACTTACAAGCCTTGTAGCCCTTTCAATTCACAAGAATCACTAAGAATAACAAAATTGTCCAGCCACTATATGAGGCTTCTCCTCTTTTTGTGGACTCCTTCTTGCCTTCCAATGGTTACTAATCCTTACACACATAAACACACAAGTGTTAGGCACCCCTTGGCATAAAATTCTAGCCATAACTCTAGAGTTAAGAAGGAGAAAACCCATAAAACTCACCGAGAGTTCACCAATCTAGACAATCTAGACTAAGGATCTTTGAAGAATTTTATCTCCTAGCTGAGACCTCTTTTTTTTCTAATTCTTCTTCCTAGTGGTGACTAATAGAAAAAATTGAATTTATGAAGTGGAATCACCATTTTTGGTGAAGAACTGCAAGAGTTATGGCCTTTCAAACTCTTCAATGGCATCGGCAACACCAAGAGGGAGAAGAATTTTTTTTCATTTTTTACTTAGTGGATTTCCACATGGCATGTAAAATTTGCCACTTGGAAAGCAATTTAGCCACTTAGCATGCTTGTAAGACTAGGTGACATTACATAAGTTGTCTTGAAACCTCCCAAAAATCCCGAAACCATCTCGTTTTCTTGGTAAACTTCAAAAATTCATAATAATTCTCTCAGAACTTAGAAAATTGCACCGTTCATTTTAAAATTCATATTTTGACCCATCTACACGCTCATAAAAATTCATATTTTGACCCATCTACATGCTCATATTATGGCTAAATTCTATCAATAAGATAGCTCTTAAACTACCTCGATTTACATGCTAACCTAAAAAATCACAAGATTTCACAAACGACCTCTTTTGAAAATTATTTCTCCAATTTACTCAACATGATTTTTAACATAAAAAAATAAGGTATTTTCTCAAGATAAGGTATTTTTTACTCAATTCGAGCACATCCTAAGTTAGTCCCAGCTCGAAAAGTTTTTATTACACAAATGCATTCCTTACTGCCTAAAATGAATTATTGGTTCTGCTAAATTTTTAAATTTTAACTTATTCATTAGTTTAAAGCCCCTCGAAGCTTCATGACTAGTGCCATTACTTCAGTTTACGTGTAAGTGAATTGACAACCCAAGCACACCTCTCGAACCCTGTGGCGCTATTCATGAAGCTTCAAAGCACGGGTGTTACATTTCTTCCCCTTTTAAAAAAATTTCATCCTCAAAATTACTTTAAGTAAATAATTGCGGTTACTAAGCTTTCATCCTTTCTTCTAGCTCCCAGGTAGCCTTTTCTATATTGTGATACGTCCATAACACCTTAACTAGTGGTATGGATTTATTCCTTAATTACTTTACCTCACGAGCCAAAATCTAAACTGGTTCATCTTTATAAATCAAATCAGGCTGTACCTCGATATTCGACATCGAAATCACATTTGAAGGATCCGATTTGTAACTCATGAGCATAGAAACATAGAATACATCATGAATTTACTATTGCTCAAGTGGTAATGCCAGCCTATATGCTAGAGGTCTGACCCTCTCTGTAATCTCATATGGCTCGGTAAACCTAGGACGCAGTTACCACTTTTTACCAAATCTCAATATTTTCTCCCAAGGAGAAACCTTTAAAAATACTTTATCACTAACTGCATATTCAATGTCACTCTGCCAAAGGTTAGCATATGATTTATGTCTATTAACTACTGCCTTCAACCTATCTCTAACTATTCTTACTATTTCTTTAGCATCTCTGATCAATTCAACACTAAAAATCTTACTTTCCCCAGCTTCACTCTAACACAAAGGAGTTTTGCAACATTTTCCATACAATGCCTTATATGATGCCATTCCTAAACTGGACTGGTAGCTATTATTATAGGCAAACTCTACCAAAGATAAGTATTGACCCTAGCTACCCTTAAACTTAATAACATAGCCTCATAGCATATCCTCTAATATTTGTATCACCCTCTCTGACTGCCCATCAGTCTGAGGATGAAATGCTATGCTGTAAGCCAATCTAGTACTTAATGCTTCCTATAACTTCTTCTAGAATTTGAAAGTAAAGTGAGGAACTCTGTTAGAAATGATAGTCACTAGCACACCATGTAATTTGATATCTCATCCATATACAGTTTAGCCAATTTTTCTAAGGATTAATCCATTCTGATAGGGATAAAATGTGTTGTCTTAATCATTTTATCCACTATTGCCTACACAACATCACATGCCTCTAGTCATAGGCAAACCCATCATGAAATCTACAGTCACTTTTCCCATTTCCATTTTGGTATTGCTATAGGATGTAGTAATCTAGAAGGAACATAGTGTTCAACCTTTACCTAATGACATGTCAAATATCTAGCAGCATATTTTACTACATCTCTCTTTATACTAGGCCACCAATACTGGGATTTTAAATCCAAATACATCTTTGCGCTCCCTAGGTGCATGGAATAAGGAGCTTCATGTACCTCTTTAAGTATCTATAATCTCAAGTCATCTGTACTAGGTAAATACAACCTATTCTGATAACACAGACACTCATGCTTTATCAATTTAAACCCTATAGGCTTCCCCTCTTTAACCTTGCTAATTATCTGAACTATCTGATAATCTCTCATATGATTTTCTTTAATCCATTGCCTAAAGTCTAGCTTCACTTATAACTTAGCCAATACAGCATCTTCTAAAGTATATTGTAACTTAGCATTCATAGCTTTCAAAGTCACCATAAATTTTCTACTTAAGCCATCATCCACCACATTTACCTTTCCCCGATGATAATCAATTATGCAATCATAATCTTTAATTAACTTTAACCACCTTCTCTATCTTAAGTTTAGTTCTTTTTATGTAAGGAGGTTTTTCAAGCTTTTATAATCTATATATATGTAACACTTCTCACCATATAGATAGTGTTTCTAAACTTTCAAACCAAACATAATAGCAACTAGCTCTAAGTCATGCATAGGATAGTTCCTATCATGTGGCTTTAATTGTCTTGAAGCATAAGCTACTACTTTTCCATCTTACATCAATACACATCCTAAGCTATTCAATAAAGCATCACTATATATCACAAAGTCCTTACCCTATTCAGGCTGAATCAAGATAGAAGCTCTATCAACACTTGTTTCAGCATATCAAAACTGGCTTGACATTTATCATCCCACTCAAATTTTAGATTCTTTTTGATTAATCTAGTTAAAGGAGTGGCAATAATGGAAAATCCTTTTACAAACCTCTTATAATACCCTGCTAAACCTAAAAAACTTCTTATCTCAGTTACATTCGTAGGCCGTTCTCATTCGAACACTACTTTTACCTTACTAGGATCAACCCTAATCCCATCAACTGATATAATATTCCCTAGAAAAGTAATTTCACTTAGCCAAAACTCATATTTAATGAGCTTGGTATACAACTATCTCTGTCTCAAAATTTGTAACACAATCTTGAGATGTTATTCATATTCCTCTTTGTTTTTGGAATACACCAAAATATCATTTATAACCATAACCACAAACTAATCTAGATAAGGTTGAAAAACCTTATTCATTAAGTCTATGAAGGCTGTTGGTGCATTTGTGAGCCCAAATGGCATCACTAGAAATTCATAGTGCTCGTACTGAGTTCTAAAACTAGTTTTAGGTATGTCAACCTCCCTAATTCTCAATTGATAGTATCTGGATCTCAAGTCAATCTTAGAAAGCACACCTGCATCTCTTAACTAATCAAACAAATCATCAACTCTAGGTAAAGGATATTTATTCTTGACGGTCACTTTATTCAGTTATTTGTAATCAGTGCACAATCTAAATGACCTATCTTTCTTTTTCATAAATAGTACAGGTGCTCCCTAAAGCGATACACTAGGTCTAACAAAACCCCTTTTAAGCAAATCTTGTAACTTTACTTTCAGTTTTTCAACTCAGTAGGTGGCATTCTATAAGGAGCAATAGATATTGGAGTTGTACCTGGATATACCTCAATCTCAAAATCAACATCTCTTTGATGTGGTAAACCTAGTAACTCTTTAGGAAAAATATTAGGGAATTCAGATACAACATGAATGTTTTCAAGTTTAGAGTCGGAAGCATTCATGTCAACGACATAGGTAAAGTATGCCTCACAACCTTTATAAAGGAGTTTTTGTGCCTTTATAGTAAAATAAGATTATTCGATAGATGTCTCTCACTATCCACTATCACTGTCAGTCCCTTTATAGTCTGAAGGGTCAATTTCTTATGTCTATAGTCAATGATGGCCTAATGTTCAGTAAACTAGTCCATTCCCAATATCACATTACATTCATTAAAAGGCAAATCAATCAAGTCAGCTAAGAGATTGTATCTTTGAATCACTAAAGGACATTGCCTATATATCTTATTCATAGTAACACTCTATCATATAGGATTACTAACTCTAATGGCAACATCAACATTTGTAGGTTCTAATTCCCTATTATGTGCTTGTTTAGTGCATTCATATGAATGTGTAGAACTAGGATCAATCAAAGCTAAAATTTGAACTTCAAATAAGTAAAATGTACTAGTGATAACAACTAGTGTTGTAACCTCTTCTTTAGTTCTCACAGCATACTACCTCGCTAGAGCATAAGCTTTTGATCTAGTACCCTAGCTAGCACTAGGCTACTCACCACTATTCTACTTTTGTCCTCTATTCTATGGTGCAACATTAAAAGTCTGTGTCTGATTACCCTCTACTTGCCTCTAAGGACAATCTCTTCTATTGTGATCTCTAGAACTATATTAAAAACACTCCCCTCTTTTATTCATTCTACATTATCCTTAGTGTTTACTCTAACATGTATTACAAGTAGAAGGCCCATTTCTATTATGCTTAGCATTAAATGTATTATTAGCATGAGGTGGAAATTGAGGTCTGCCTATAGATACCTGTGCTGATCTCTATGACTAAGTCTACCTCTACCCTTATTGCCCTGATTGTGTTTGTTGTCTAGGCTGAGACTGAGATTGTGACTACTCCTCTCTTCTTTTCTTACTGTCCCCTGCCTGTGCACTAGATTGCCCTATAAAGAACTATCTCTTCCTTTGGAAGAAATCCCTCTTCTCTTGCAACATCTCTTCCATGTCATAAGTAGGTGCTACTAGTCTTTCTCTTTAGGGTTTGCAATTTGCATTCTTAGTTCAACATTTAACCCCTTTAAGAACCTCTTACACTTCTCTTCCTCAGTAGGAATGAATTCTTCAACATATTTTAGAAGTCTATTAAAGTCATTCTCATACTTAGAAACTATCCTTTGACCCTATCTCAAATCAAGAAACTCCTATCTCCACTTATCCTTAAGCATTTAGGTATATATTTTTTCCTGAACTCTTTAAGGAAAAACCTCCCAACTCAAAATAGCTGAGGCTTTTCTTCTTTTAACTATATTGTACCAATTATAAGCTTCTTCTTACAATAGATACACAACACATTAGAAATTTTCTTCTTTTATACACTCTAACTACTTAAGGACTCTTATTGTCCTTTCTAGCCAGTACTTTACCCTAGTAGCATCATCCTCTTTCCTCTCTAAAAAATCCAAAGTTCCTATTTTCTTCAATCTCTCTAAATATGTTTTCTATAATGGAGCTAGTGGTGGAGGTGGTACTAGTGCTGGTGGTGGAGGTGGTGTAGCAGCAGCAGTAGTATGTCTCAATAAGTCCACTATCTACAGTAGCAAGGCAAGTGTAATCTTTGTCTGCTGATGGCCAAGCACCTGTGTCTATGGCTATTATGCAGCATCACTAAGTTTAGGCACTAATGCATTTCCTTCCCCTTTATATGGTTCTAAGTGCAAAACAAGCTATTTCTTTAGCACCTCCTTCGGGTACTTGATTAACCATTTATGAACTGTACAAAGAAAAAATTTATCATCCTCATATAGCATATTAGTTCAGAGGAACTTTAAACTTTGATAGTTAATATCCACGTACTCTACTGAGGAACACTAAACCTAACTTTGATACCACTAAATGTGACACCCCCTACTCAATTCTCAAAGAAACTTGATAGGCGATGCACATACTCCTAGGTCACCCATCCTAACTTTGCTCACTAGTACAATTCGTTTGACTTCTATTATCATTTCACAACTCATAGACCCATCCGGTCCCCCATTATCAACCTAACATTAGCCTATTCAAATAGCAACATAGGCTTTAAGCCACAGATAATAAGCATACATATATAGAGCCTCAAGCTCATATCATCAATAGGCATCATTTTTAAACATGTATCCATAAAACATATAGTTCTATTCCATTCACATCAATAGTTTATACATACTTATATACATTACATTTATAGAACCTAAATACATATTTTCTACCCATTTCCCACCTAAGTATATAGATATCAAAACTATACAACATTTATTTTGTGTTCCTTCCAAAAGTATCCTTTGAACTTTTATCCACACACTTCACGAGGTAGGATTTCGATCTTTATTACTTGCGCAACAAAATAGGTATGCTGAGTATACGAGATACTCAGTGGTGAACTTAAAGCATTTAAATCATGTCAACATATCTTTTCATGCATGTGTAGTCCAATTATTATTCTTGCTAAGTCCTTTAGTTCAATTTGCACATTACAGTGCCAAATTACCAAAATACCCCTAAGGCATTTATATGTCATAAAATAATCTTTTTAACTCACAGAAATCATTTAGGATAGTTATTAATATTCATGGCATGCATATTTTACATTAATCAATTCATTTAATAACATATGTGTAAAATTACCAAAAAGCCCCTAGGTTTGTATTTCATCAATTTATTTAGAAAATATTATCTAGTTATGCTTAATTTTATTTCCATGATCATATTGATTATGTACTTAATTTAATTCATTGGCCTAACAAGAAAGACAACACTTACAGACACTAAACTTAGAGGGAATAAACTAGTGCAGTGGTCCCTATTCTAGACCTCGATTGCTGCACTGGTATGTGTGACATCATGGAGATCAGCTCTAGCCACAAATAAATATATCAATCTATGTGACATAATAGAGATCAGCTAGTAAGCTTCCCTAACCACAATAAATCTCAACAACTATATGACATAATAGAGATCAGCTCATAGGCCTCCCTAGCCATAAATAAATCATATAGATATGTGACATAATGGAGATCAACCCGTAGGCCTTTCTAGCCATAATAAATCATATAAATATGTCATATAATAGAGATTAGCCTATAGGCCTCCCCAACCACAATAAATCTCATTACCTAAATGTCAGACAACTAATAGCTGCTAAAACCCTAAGTTGACTGATCAAGCCATCCAGTGGGTGTCTAACAAATGGGCTAAGTAGGTTATTTTAATTTCACTCATTGACCAAACATGTTCTTATAATATTTAAGTTTCAAATATAGATAGTTATAAATTTTATTAGATATTTTATTTTTTTATCAGTTTGGTATGGCACTATTATGGCTCTATCGAGTAAAAATTCAAAAGTATTTTCAAGTTCTAAAACTATTTAAATTCATCATTCAATATACTTTAATTTATCATGTCAGTTGTTTCTATGTATTTAATACTTTTTTTCTAGTGACATTTTTCATTTAGGTAATGGTCAACTAGACAGTTATAAGTCATTTTGACCACTTTTCAAAGTACATTTTTAGGACTATTTTAAGTCCAATTTTAGTATAGTTTTCCACATCTTATTCATTGTATCCATATACTCGAAGCTAAAAATTTCTAAGCCAATTCTAAGGCCATATCATAGGCACAGTTTCCATTCATTCTCACATCCAAATTCTAGCCCTAAAGGAACAAGTTTATGTTCATTTTCTTAGTTCATTATAAGTTACTTTTTAAGCAAATGTTTTAGGCCATTGATTATAACTTTTGGTTTAACATTTTCATTCATTTTTAAGTATGTCTTCAAAATTTATACAAGTCCAATTATGCCATAATCATTGTCCAATATCAAAGTCATTTCTTAAGTCAATTGTCAAAACCATTATAGTACATATTCATCTCACTTAAATAACTAAGTTACATGCCATATTGCCATCAATATTCCTCTCGGGTACCAAGGAAAATATTGCATAATTCCATTTCCTTTCCATATTGTATCAATATTCATCTACACATATATGCCATGAACATAAATACACACATAATTACTCAATTCCAAGCCAATTATCATAGATTACATATACTAGAAGTCATTTATCAAACATCATACATAAAATTTATCCATGGAAAGCTCTCGGGTACAAGTATAAAGAGTACATTTCATAGCATTTCCAATCATAATCACCATGAATCTCATTCTGACATACCAAAAAATCCTTAAATCATATTTTAGGCATCATATATCCAATCCAAGCATTCAAACAACTTGAAATTAGCAAGCAATTTAAGCCTAATTTCTATGTTCCTTAAGCCATTGCTTCCTAATTCACTAATACATCATTTTCAACCTTCACATTGAAGTATTTATTGATAAACCCCACATTCTAAGACCCTAAAATACTATCTAATATCTTAAATACCTTATGGCATGAAAGAAATTCTTTAAGTTCACTTACAAGCATTGTAGCCCCTTTAATTCACAAGAATCACCAAGAATACCAAAATTGTCAAGCCACTACATGAGGCTTCTCCTCTTTTTGTGGACTCTTTCTTGCCTTCCAATGGCTACTAATCCTTACACACATAAACACACAAGTGTTAAACACCCCTTGGCATAAAATTCCATCCAAAAATCCAAAGTTAAGAAGGAGAAAACCCATAAAACTCACCAATGGATAGTTTGGACCAAGGATCTTTGAAGAATTTTATCTCTTAGTTGAGACCTCTTTTTTGTCTAATTTTTTTCTTAGTGGTGCCTAATAGATGAAATTGAATTTAAAAAGTGGAATCACCATTTTTGGTGAAGAATTGAAAGAGTTATAGCCTCTCAAACTCCTCTCTGGCATTAGCATCAGTAAGAGGGAGAGGAAATTTTTTTTAAATTTTTTATTTAGTGGATTTCCACATGGCAAATCAAATTTGCCACTTAGAAAGCAATTTTAGGCCCTTGCCATGCTTATAAGACTAGGTGACATCACATGGGTTGTCCCGAAACCTCCTGAAAATCTTAAAACCATCTCGATTTTTTAGCAAACTTTAAAAATTCACAATAATTCATTCGGACCTTAAAAAATTGCACCGTTTATTTTAAAATTCATATTAAACTTATCTACATCCTCATAAATTTTTATGGCCAAATTCTATTGATAAGATAGTTCTCAAACTTCTTTAATTTACTTGCTAACCTCAAAAATCATGAGATTTCACAAATGACCTCCGTTTTTGAAAATTATTTCACCAATTGACTCAACATGATTTTTAATATCCAAAATAAGGTATTATCTCAAGATAAGGTACTTTTGAGTCAGTCTGGGCTCATTTTAGGTCAGTCTCAGCTTGAAAAATTTTCGTTGCCTAGATGCATTCCTTATTACCTAAGATGAATTATTAGTTCTGCTAAATTTTTAAATTTTAACCTTTTCATTTGTTTAAAGCCCCTCAAAGTTTCATGACTCATCCCATTACCTCAATCTACCTGCAAGTGACCCGGTAACCTAGGCACACCTCTTGGATTATGGCACTATTTACGAGGCCTCAAAGCATGGGTGTTATAGAGATCCATATTTTCCTAGGATTGGCAAGATATTATAGGAGATTTGTTAAAAGATTTTCCATAATTATAACACCAATCACAAGACTATTAAGGAAAGATGTAAAATTTGTCTTGCATGACAATTGCTAAGCAAGTTTTGATATACTTAAGGTGATGTTGACTGAAGTGCCTATTCTTACATAGCCTAGGTAAGGGAAAGACTTTATGATATATAATAATGCTTCATATAATAGGCTTGGGTATGTATTGGTGCAAGAGGGAAAGGTGATAACTTATGCCTCGAGATAATTAAAGCTACATGAACAGAACTACCTAACACATGATTTGGAAATGGCTGCAATAGTGTTTGCTTTGAAAATATAAAGACATTATTTGTAAGGTGAGAGGTGTTATATTTACACCGATCACAAAAGTTTGAAGTATTTTCCTATGCAAAAGGAATTAAATCTTAAACAACAACATTAGATGGAATTGATAAAGGATTATGACTACATCGTTGACTACCATCCAGGGAAAGCAAATGTTGTTGTAGATGCTTCAAGTTAGAAGATTATTGCTACTATGACATCTATGAATGCTCAAGTAGAATATACTCAAGATAATGTGATCTTATCAAAATTCTAAGTGAAACATGATTTTAGGCAGTAAGAAAAAAAAGCACAAAAAAGAGATAAACAGATTAAACAACTAATAAGTAAAGTTAAAGAGGGGAAGACCATTGGATTTAAACTTAAGGAGTATGAATGCCTTTATTATCAGGACATATTATGTGTACCTGAGATTGATGAATTGAGGAAACAAATATTGCAAGAGGCATATTATGTTCCATATGCTATGGATCAAGGGAGTACAAAAATGTATTTGGACTTGAAATATTAATACTGGTGGTTAGAAATAAAGTGAGATATAGTAGATTAAGTGACTAAATGTTTGACATGTCAGCAAGTGAAAGCTAAACATTAAGTTCCATCTGCATTGTTACATCCCATAGCAATACCAAAGTGGAAGTGGGAGAAGATTACTATGGACTTTGTCATAGGATTGCCAATGACAAGAAGTAAGTGTGATGTTATATGGGTGATAGTGGACAGACTAACTAAGATAGCTCATTTTATTTTAGTTAGAATTGATTATTCATTAGATAGGCTAGCACAACTGTAAGTAAATGAGATTGTGAGACTACATGGAGTGCTAATGACTATAATATCAGATTAGGATCCACGCTTCACCTCTAGATTTTGGAAGAAGTTGCAAAATACTTTAGGAACTCGACTAGCCTTTAGTATAGCTTTCCATCCATAGACTGATAGACAATCAAAGCAAGTGATACAAGTATTGGCAGACATGTTATGAAGTAGTGTAATTGAGCTTCAAGGAAAATGGTATCAATACCTATCACTACCTGAGTTTGTCTATAATAACAACTATCAAGCTAGTTTAGGTATGGCATCGTATAAGGCACTATATGGCAGACGGTGTAGAACTCTACTTTATTAGAGTGAAATTGGTAAGAATAAACTATGGGACTAGATTTAGTTAGAGATACAGAATAGAAAATGGGAATTATAAAAGACAGATTAAAAGCTGCAACTTATCAACATAAGTCATATGCTGACTTTAAAAGAAGAGATATTGAGTATAAAGTTAGTGATAGAGTGCTTTTAAAAGTATCTCCATGGAAGAAGATCCTCAAATTTGGCTAGAAAGGGAAATTGAGCCCGAGATTCATTGATCTATATGAGACCACAAAGCATGTAGGGACCAATAGCTTATCGGCTAGCATTGCCATTTGAATTATAGCAAATACATGATGTATTCCATGTATCAATGTTGAAGCGATATGAATCTAATCCTTCACATGTCATATCCATAGAAGAAGTGCAACTATAGCCAGATTTGACATATGAAGAGGAACTAATATAAGTGTCAGCTAGAGAAATCAAAGAATTGAGAAATAAAACCATATTGATGCGAAAAGTGCTGTGGAAGCACCATAACACAAAGGAGGCAACATGTGAGAATGAGGAAGAAATGAGAGCGTAGTATCCACACCTAATGAAATTCCTTAAGAGGGGAAGAAATATAAGGCTCTTAAAACTTAGTTTCCTTGATAGTACTTCTAAGCCATGAATAGTGTTTATGGGATGTTAGGGCAATACATGATGGTTAAAAGGGCAAGTACTACTTGTAAAACTTTGATGGGCCATAAAATAATAAAAATGAAATAATTAAATATTTAGCAAAACCAATAAATCATAACAGGTTGTAAACTAGTGTATAGGGGCATTAGTTGGGTTTGTGTCAGGAATGGTTTGGGATGTATTTAGATGGACCTAAAAATGGCATGCCTTAAAGGTTGAAAATTCTAATTAGTCTATTGTATAAAAAATTTTTAATATTATGAGGTTGTTTAGTATTTATTTAGAATTTTTAGATTACGAAAGTTAATAGTAACTTAGGTTGACTATGAAATTTTAACTTGAAATTTTACGAGGCCTTTAATAGGCCTAATTGAGAATTTTTAACACTAAAATCAATATTTTTTAGGTGTTAAAAAATCTAAATGAATTTTCAAAGTTTAAACAAAAATTAAGCTAAAACGGATCATAAAACCAATGTGTTAAGCAAATAGAGCCCACAGGCCATGCATATTTATGCATTATCCACCACTTAATTTGATCATTCTAAATGGAAAACATCAAAAGGAAGCTTAAGGAGGGAGAAATTACACCCTAGTGAATAGTGTCACCAAAACTTATAATTGTAAAAATTCAAATTTTTATTTTTGTTATCAAGACTAGGATGAATTTTAAGGACATTCATGCAATTAGAATTGAATTTAGAGCTTTATAGAATTTTTGATGATTTTTCTAAGGTGACATGTGAATATTTGTAGGAAAAGAAGCAAATCAAGGGAAGAAAGGCATTGATAATCCTTAAAGTGAGGGGAAAGTGTTTTAAGGTAAGTGAATTTGATTAAAATTCATGTATGTGCATGATATGCATAGAAATACTTGATTTTTTTGTATGGAAATGTGACATTTATGTATAAATGTGCATAATTATGTAATATGTCAAATGTATATTATTAGTATGGTTATGAGAAACCTATAAATGTGATAAATGGGATAAAAATGAATATGTAAGTTTGAGTGCATGAAGTGGCCCAATGGTGTCACTTATGTGTATGTAAATATGCTTAAGCTATTAATGCATTAAAGGCATGTAATTTAGGTATAGGTTGAGATTAAGTATGTATGATTAATGAAATGAAAAATACTTGATGAAATTGTTTCATTTGTCATACTTTTATGAGGTAAAATGGCTAGCACATATGGATATGCAAATGAATCTATTTATGTGTAATGTAATATGAAATAAAGTGGTGTATATATGTGAAATAAATAAGGAATATAAATGACTTTGTGCGTGGAAAAGTGATCATGAAGATCACATAAATATGGCATTATGAATATTAGTAATAAAATGATCGAATGAATAGTAAGGTGAAATAATAACTTAATGATTGACCTTTGCTTGAATGAAAAATCAATATATGAAATAAAGGCCCATATAGTTAGACACACATTGGATAGGTTGACCGATCAAATAAGAAATAAAGCAACCACTAGATTTGAATCAATGTAATCATTACCATTCTTATTATTATTATAGATGGGTGCAGCCATTAAGGTTCTATTAGAGCCATTGCACAATAGCATGGGTATAGCCATCAAGGATCAATGGGAGCCACTATATTATATACCATAGCATGGGAACAACTGTCAAGGTTTAATGTGAGCCACTATATGATAGCACGAGTATAGCCACTGAGGTTCAATGGGAGCCACTGTATGATTGGTAGGTGTAGCTATCAAGGTCCAAAATGCCCACTGCACAATTTTTCATTTTGCTATCTAGTGTCCTTAGATGTAGTCTACCGGTATGGGTCATATTAAATTTAAGTCATATGAAAAATTTAACTATGTGATGAAATGAACAATAATTTGATTTTGAGAATGAAAATATATCAGCTGAACATGTCCATTGTTCTATATGATCTGTAGTTGTCTACTAAACATTTGAACTATTGTATATTGTCTATAATTGCATGTTGCATCTGTGAGTGTGTGCATGCATATTATGTTTTCTCAACTTTACCACTGAGTTATACTTAGTGTATCAATGTTTCGATGTGCAAGTAGAAGATAGGGAAAGCATAAAAAGAGTAAAGCCTCTATAGCTAAAGAGTTTCCTTAGAGGCATAGTTCTCTATCTAGTTTTGGTCTGTAATTAAGTGTGTGTACTCATGTATAGCTAGAATATGGGTATGGG
>CANXYI010535149.1:0-10733 GCA_948208565.1 Hura crepitans | reverse complement strand
TATATATATATATATATATATATATATATATATAAGTTCTTGCTCTAAAACAATATAAATTCTTTTTTATTTGATTTTTTGTTTTATTTCATGTGGGTTCTATTGAAATTTCACATAGAAATTTAAATTTTGACAAGTGATAAAGTGAGTAGCAATTTAAAAAGTTTATTTAATAATGTGTGTGTGTGTATGTATGTATATATGGTTTCGATTTGAATTCTCCATATTCTCTGTTTGTCATTTCTTTTATTTGTTTAGTTGTTTAGTATATCAATTCCTTAATCTTGTTAAGTTTACAAATCACAGAAATAATTTCTAAGAATTAACTTATTATGCAACATTATCTTTCAATTGAAAATTCTTCTCCTAGAGATGATAATTTTATTTAGACATATTTAACATGTTCCTAAAACTAACTCCTATGTATGATTTAATCTTTTTGAAGTCATAAACTTTTATGTGCTTGGTAAGTTAATTTGAATCTAATAGATCTCTTTTCTCTAGTTGTGTCCTACTAATGCTTTTTATTTAAATTATTTTTTTATATTGAGTAAGCTATAAAGAAGGCTTAAAAGAAAATATCATTGTTAAAAAATGCATAAATATATAAATTAAAGGAGAGATAACAAAGTATCATTCAATATGATAATTAATTGATTAAAAAATAGTAAAAAATTATAAAATGCATATTATCAATTCATGTTTTTTTCTTGGTTTTATATTTTTCTTCTTGTCCTTAATTGAAAACAAGTTACTCGGTTTCAATTTCTATCAAAATACAAGTAAGCCACAAGTGAGTTAGTAACAACACTCTTTCCATATTATAGCTAGTTAGTTATTAGCCATATAATTTCTAAGCTTTAACTTTAGAAATGATCCATCAATTATATGGTCAATATTATTTTAGTTCTCATTGCATGCAAAAAATTTATTTTAATTATAACTCATTAGTATTATTTTTAATTTTGATTATATAAGACATTGATGGATAAAAGTTGGATGAATGATTCTAGATCGAGTGTCACTTATGATTAAGGTGTCAAAAACTTTATCAAATTTGTGATCAAGAGATTATCAACTAATGGAGAAATATATTTCCCATGTCAAAAATGTTATAATAGATTCACATTCTACCCAAATATTATTCATAAGCACTTGTTATGGGAAGATATACAACCAAGCTATAAATCTTGGTTATTTCATGGAGAGTTCATTCTCCCTCCCTCAAGTGAACACTCTATTCTTATGAATTCAAGTAATAGAATCATGCAAAGAACTCTTGATAGAGAATATGAAATGCGAGGACTTCTCTATGATACATTTAGAGTGATATCTAAAAATGATGACAATGAACCTTCTAATATGGTATATAATGACCCAATGCCTAACTCAAACAAAAAAGGGCTTATTGAAGTTATAGTAGAAAAAAATCCTCCAATTGTACCGTTTACCTTTAATCATGATACTCTCAAGTTTTAATGCCTTACATAGGATAGTGACTAAGAGCTATATCCAGGTTGCACAAAATTCTCAAGAATATCATTCATCTTAAGATTGTACCACCTTAAGTGTTTGAATGGTTAGTTTGGTAAGTCTTTTAATATGTTGTTAAAACTATTGATTGATGTATTACCAAGTGGCAATGCTTTACTATCCTCCTATTACAAAGCTAAGAAAATCATCAAAAATTTGGGTTTAGGGTATCAAAAAATAAATACATGTCCCAATAATTATATCCTATATTGGGGTGAGAATGAAAATAAGGAATCATGTAAAGTGTGCTCAACATCAAGATGGGTTCAAAATAAAGATGTCGATAGTGATCCAATTAAGGATGAGTCTAATAGGCCAAGGAAGAAAATGCTTGTTAAAGTATTACATTATTTTCCATTGATACCAGGGCTTAAAAGGCTTTATATGTCTTTAAAAATTGCATCTAACATGAGTTGGCATGCGAAAGGGAGAAATAAAGATGGAAAGTTAAGGCACTCTACTGATGCATTAGCTTGGAAAGCATTTGATGAGTGATTTCTAGAATTTGCAGCAGATCCTCATAATGTAAGGCTCAACTTGGCTAGTGATAGATTTAATCCTTTCAAAACCATGAGTTCTACCTATAGTACTTGGCTAGTGGTATTGATACAATATAACTTAGAACCATGGGCATGCTTGAAACAATCATCACTGATATTATCTATGGTTATTCCTAAGGAAAAAGGGCTTGGGAATGACATTGATTTGTTTTTACAACCATTGATAGCTAAACTAAAGCAATTATAAGTAGTTGTTGATGCATTTAAAAGGCAAAACCCTAAATTACAAGAACGCTTATATAGATGATTAGTGATTTTTTGCTTATGCCAATTTATCAAGTTAGAGTACTAAAGGTCATATAGTTTATCCATGTTATGGAGAATTCATTAAATCTCGATGGTTAAGCAATGGGGGAAAGTTCTATTATATAGGTTATCAATGATGGTTGGCTCAAAATCATCCATTTCGACTTCAAAATTATCAATTTGATGGCTCAATATAGTTACATTTTGCACCTTCACCCCTATTTGGCATTGAAGTATTGAGGCAGTTACATGGTGTTAGGTTCTTTTATGGAAAAGCTTCAAAATCTAAAAAGAAAAGGGCTAAAGAACAACCAGAAAGCTCAAATGATCAAGACAATGTTGAGCCTTTTATAGTTAATAATACGAAAATGGTGTTTGAAGATGCTGATACTTTTCTAAATGATGGTCAAACATTTGAAAATATTTGTAAAGATTAAGGTTTGTCAAGTGTAGCACCACACTGCTTATAGAAGAAAATGAGTATATTTTTTGATCTACCTTATTGGGAATATAATGTTCTCCATCATAATTTAGATGTCATACACATTGAGAAAAATGTTTGTGACAATTTAATTGGCACATTTCTAAATATTGATGAATAAAGTAAAGATAACTATAAAACACAGTTCGATTTGGTAGATACAGGCATAAGACCTAAACTTTATCCCATTTGTGATAAAAACAATGTTATATGTGCCTTCAGCATGTTACACAATATTTTTGAAAGAAAAAAGAATTTTTCCTCACAGTATTACAAAACTTGGAAGTGCCTAATGGCTTTGCATCCAACATTTCTAGGTGTGTAAACTTGAAAGAATGAAAGCTTTAAAATGTTAAAAGTCATGATGGTCATATTCTAATGCAACACATTTTTTCTATAGCTTTAAGAACCTATATACTCGCTCAAGTTATTTCTATTGTCTGTGAGTTATCATCATTTTTCAAAGCATTATGCAGTAAAACTCTTGATCTAAATAAGATTAATAGTTGCAACACATAGTTGCCTAACAATGTGTCGTTTGGAAAAAAAAAACTTTACTTCCTAGCTTTTTTACTATCATGGTTCATTTGATCATACATCTAGTATCTAAATCAAGGCTTAGAGGTTCTATACAATATAGGTGGATATTTCTAATAGAAAGGTTCTCTTCTCAATTATTTTTAATTTTTCAATTTCTTGCATCTTATTTAGCTCTAACTATTCTGTTTATGTTACTAACTAGAAACTATCATTTTGAATAAGGACTTAGTTCGCTTAAAATCACACGTTTGAAATAGAGCACAGCCTGAAGGCTCAATTATAGAAGGTTACATGGTATATGAATGTTTAACTTTTTTGTTCAAGATATCTTAGAGGAACTAAACCTTTAACTAATAAACCACAAAGAATGATAAGGTTGATAACATTGGAAATTTTTTATTTTCAACTGGAGGTCAGACCATTAGAAAAATAGACAAGGTTGTCCTTGAAGAAATGACATTATCACAAATGCATCATTATGTGTTTCTTTGTTATGATAATATATCTTTATGTTATAATTAATTTTTAGTTGCTCGAATGAGAGCATATTAACCTAGTCGATCTATGCCACGTATTAAGCAAAAGTGGCTTTTGGAAGATTTGTACAATTAGTTCAATAACTATCATGATAGTATTATCTCATAACTTCTATATGTCATGATAGGTGCCAAAATGCTCTAGAATAATGTTTTAGAAGAAATAATATCCATAGTAAGAGGCCTTAACAATATTGCTAGAAGATTTAGTGGGTTCATTATAAATGGCTTTAGATTTCATACAAGAGATCAGGAGCAATTTAGAAAAACCCAAAATAATGGAGTTGTTATTGAAGTGGATGGTATACCTTATTATAGAGTAGTTAGTGATATGATTGAATTAGATTATTACAAAACTATGAAAGTTGTGATGTTGAATATGATTGGGTTAATGTCAAGTCTCCAAGAGGATTCAAGAAGGATGCATATGGTTTCACTTTAGTGAACTTCTCTAAATTAATAGATACCGATCGCTCCTTACAAGATGATCCTTTTGTTTTCTCATCTCAAGTGAAGAAAGTGTTTTATGTGCAAGATCTTAAGCACAATGAATGGTATCGAGTGATTTACACCAAACAAAGAGATTTGTATGACATGGGCCCTAATTCACAGCTTGAGGATGATAATACTTATACTCAGGGCATGCCTCAAAGGCTAGGTTCTCTGATTGATAACAATGCACAAACCACTTGGGTTAGGCAAGATGTTAAAGCGTAAAATGTATAATCTAACAAATATGTTTTCAATATATATTTTCATGAATGGATTTTACTAATTCCTCTAAGTTATAATTTTTTCCATTTTATTTGTATGTTTTTAGCCTCTTGATGGAAAATAGTGATAAAGATCATATTAGTGAGACATAACCACCTAGTGAAAATCTATTAGATGCATCTCAATCACAAGAAAATGGACTTGGAAATAAAGTTTTTAATGATGTTGAAATAAGAGTCAACATGTTAATTTTCATTTAAATTATATTGCTTCAAGTTTAATAAATATTATTTGTAAATGTAGATTCTCAACGGATTATTCATGAAAAATAAGGATCTATTCATGCCAAAGATGTATGGACTATGCCTTAAGGTGAAAGAATCATTGTTCATTTGAATAAGGTAGGGTAGTCAATTTAAAAAGGTAGAGGGATTCTAAAAACATGGCTTGGCACTGTTGCAAGAAAAAGGAATTTTTCTCAATTGAATATGAAAATTGGAGAAAAATGCCATTTGTTAGCAATGAAGATTTGATAGCTTTGACTCAGGTATCAAAAAGATACATGTAATATTTTTTTCAAGGTTTTGTTGAAACATATGACATGTATTTTTATTCTAATTTTATCATTATGAACTTGCATTAGAAATATTTTGAGATACTCGAATATATGTGTGTTCTAAAATGGGTATTAGCATTAATTGGTCGCAAGTGGAAGAACTATAAATGTGAATTGAAAGCTAAGAAATTTTTCCCTATAAAAGGAAAAGAAGTAATAAAAAGCTCTATTCCTAAAGTTGTCAACCTAGATCAATAAAAGATACTTGTTGAGTATTGGTTCTTAAACAAATCTCTAATAACTTAATTATGTGTCAAAAGCTTAATTATTATATAAGTAAGAAACATTCAACTTTGTTTCATATACCTTTATATATATATTTTTTATATATTTTTGCAACATCTTTCAAAATTTGATAAAGCTGTTCGTTCTAATCACAACATACCTCACAAGACAAGTTCTAAAAGTTTTGCAAGGGAAAAGAGATGAATTTGTGAGATATTTTATTTAGTGTATTTTTTTTTGTAGTAGTAGTGCAATATAGCTTAATAATTTATCATTTAACTTTTGATTGAAATATTTTAATAGGAGATGACAAATGGAAAACAATCGGGTCGTATTGAGTTTTTCTCAATTACTCATAAGAAAAGGGATAGAACATTTATCAATTCAAAGGCTCAAGAAATTGTGGTAAGTTACATAAAATTAGTTAAAATGTTAATTAATACCACTTAATCATTTATTACCATTGTATAATATTATTGTATATGTATATAATTTTGCATTTATTATTGTACTATATGTAAAAGAGAACTACCAATATTATTGCTAACCGTGTTGCAACATCAAAAGAAATCGAAATTAATATCATAAAGAATGAGGTGTTCGATAAAGTCATTGGAAAGGATAAATTTGGAAGGGTCTAAGGATATAGTTTAGGTGTTACCCCTATATTGTTTCATAGACCTCATTTTAAGAAAAGAAAAATAGCTTAAATAAAAGTGGAGGTTTTATAAAAGAAAATTCAAGAAATAGAGGCAAATAATGAGAAAAAACTAGACAACACGAAAACATAATATGAAAGAAAGATAGATGAACTCAAAAATGTGATCACAAGTTTTCAAGCTGAACTTGCTCATTTCAAAATGATGTTTTCTCAAGTTAGTAAATATTTTTCATTATATTTGAGATTTTCACTAGAAATGATATTGCTTTAATATATGATAGAATAAGTAGTCATTATATGAACATTTTTAGGGACAGATATATTTTAGTGATTCATAAGGTACTCATACTAGAATATGATTTCTTGATTTTCATGTAAGTATTTCACTATTCTTATTGTTTCATTTCATGAAATTTATACCTATTAGATGATGGTGATTTATGTCAAAGAATTGTGATTATTAGTAGTAATTGTAAAAGTATTTTTTAAATTTAGGTACGGTTGATGGAAATTATGAATCGTAGGTTTAAGTTGTTACATTGTAATGACTGATTTTGTTGTTAATTATAAAAAAATACTTAGATTTACAATTTATTTGTAAAAGGTTTAGTCCTATTTATAAGAAGATATTATTGAAATTTTATTCAAATTTTTTGTATTGTGGTAGTATATTATCTAATTCTGATTTTATTTTTATTTGATGTGTAGGGGAAATCATATCTGAAGCTTTGTAATACATAAAAGTATTTGAAGTTGTTATTTCGGTTAATAGATAGTATATATGCAGTGATATAACTACTAAAACTATTATGCTTTTAAATATTTCAAACATAATACTTGTTATTTTGATTGTTTGATGGTTAATATATAGATATAAAATTTATACAACTATTATACTTTTATTCATTTTAGATATGGTACATTTTGAAATCAAATATATAATCTTATCAATTTTTAATACATTTTAATTTCTTTATCATTTATGATTTTTATGCTTTTTTATTTTTCTATATGATGTTGAAAAAAAACTAATAAGACATATTTCAAAGATACAAAAACTCATACCAAATTGACAAAAAATAAAAGCATGCATTTTGGAATGTATTTAAAAAAATTATTGGTATTTGTAGACACTATTTATATAATGCATCATTTTTCAAAAGACACTAATTATAAAAGCATTGTTAATTTTTGGATGCTTATAAAAATGAATTTGTAATGTTTTTTAAAAAAGCGTTGAATTATTAAAGGCATTTATATAAAATGGTGTCAATAAATTGCATACATTTATTTCTGAAAAACGTTTTGCATTTAGCAACGCTTTTTTTAAAATTTGTCATATATATGGAGATGCTTTTTATAAAAAGCATTTTGACTTTAAAGACACTATGTTGAACAAAGCATTGTAAATGTAGAGACACTTTTTAAAGAAAAAGCGTTGTTTATTTAACAATGCTTATGCAAAGCATCGAAAAGTCAAAATTACTAACGCAAGGCACTTTGCATTATAAGATAAAAGGCTGACATGACATTTAAAAAGCATGTCCATTTAATAACATTTATGAAAAGTGTCAACAAGTTAAACTTACCAACACAAGGCACTTTACATCGTAAGATGAAAGGTTGATGCCTTATTTAACAATGCTTGTCATGACATTTTTTAATGACTTGGTAAATTAATGGTAACGCTAAAAAGCATCATTGAATGTGAATTAAAAGCATCATTAAGTGCTTATTTTACTATAGTGTAGACAAACCCACTTCTTGCATATATAGTGATTGGTCTGCATACATCTGTATGTACAAGATCCAAAAGTCCACTAGCACATTTACCTTTTTCACTAAAAGGTGTTTTTGTCATTTTTCTTAATAAACAAGATTCGTATGTTTCAATTGATTCACAATCAAATGAACTTAAGTCACCAAACTTATGCAACTTAGACATGCGTTTCTCATTTATATGTCCTAAACGATAGTGCCACAAGAAAGATGGTTTCAGATTATCCATTTTTGTCTCTTCATATTGATATTATAAAGTTCCTTTTGATTATCAAGAACATATATGCATTAACATTCAATCTAGAACAATATAAAATATTATCCTTTTAAACAGAGCAACCTTTACTCTTGTTAATGGAAATATCAAAATTTTATTTAGCAAGACAAGATAAAGAAATAATATTCTTGTTCAAGAAGGGAACAAAATAACAGTTATTAAGTTCCAATACAAGTCCAGAAGGCAAATATAAATGATATGTTTCTATAGCTAATGCAGTAACTCTTGCTCTATTTGCCACCTATAGGTTCACATTAACCTTGTTTAGCCTTTTGTTGCTCTTTATTTCCCATAACTAGTATCTAATGCCCTTGTGTGAAAGCAGTACTTATATTAATCTCAATAATCCTAATACTTGAAATTGAAGCATCACATGCTCCCTCTTCATTCGAGACATAAGGTAAGCTTGTAATTCTACTTTTAGGACTAGTCTCTTTCTATTTCTGTGGGCTTTTAATTAATTAGACTATTATTTCTATTCTCAACAAAAAAAGTATTGATTAGATTTACCATGCTTTGTGATTGTAGAATTAACTTTTAATTCTAATATATCATAAAGTTATGGAATTAAAGCCTAACACTTTCAACTCTTAAAGTGTCCTCTATTATCTTTAAATGAAATAATGTCTTAGATATCACATATCTTTTATTTCATATGATGATATTTGATGATTTGAGCATCATATGCCCATGCTCTTTCTAAAGTTTAGGAGACATAGAAGCAATCATATTGCCATCCTATGTGCTTTTGAAAAAGCTTCCAACACCCAGCTTAAATTTTCATCAATCAAATAAAGTGGAATATATGTGTCCAACACATATTTATCTTTTCACTTCTAAGAATTATTCTCAGATTTTGAAGTCATTTTAGTCAATATTGGCATCAAGAATTATGTACAAATTCAAGTTAAATGTACTTATGATGCAATAAAACAATCGATATGTAAAGATTGAAAATGTTAGAGTATGATTGTGTACATGAATATATTTTATAAGGTCTTTTATAAAATTCATATGTGCTCCTACTATTTTATCATGAACCAACAGCCCTCATGTTAATCTAAGAAGCTCCAGTAGTTTTATTAGTAACACAGTACCTATCTCTCATTAAAGTCAAACCTTGGATTTACCCAACAAGCCCAACCCATAATAGAAATGGTAGACATCTCATGCCATTTACATTATATGCAACTACTGATTTAGGTCACCAACTCTTGGTGCATTTATAACTTATACAAATTTTCCCAATCCACCTTTAGAACCATTAACCTTGAGTTTGCCAACAAGCTAATGAACTATTTAAAACAAACCCATTAATATAGTCGTAACATATTCAACATCGTGTGGGCTTAGTTTTTCCTAACAACCCAACGCTAAAAACAACTCTAGTCAAAACTATACTAATAAAAGGCTTGCAAGTCTTAAGTTTTAGTTTGAGGGATTTCTTCCATTTTAGTTTCATCAAGGCTGTATACTTTGGTATGTTCATGCAAAGAGATTTTGCATGTTTTGGCATGCACATGCATATTTAATCTCATTAAATCATACACATGTTATTTAATCATATTAAATATATGATCTAGTTATGGACTTTTACTAAATTATAAGACCTCACATTACATGTGCGGAGAATTAGATGAGAAGAGAAATATAAACAAAAATGAAAGAAAAGGCTCAGACACACAAACTCAATTTAACCAAAGAAAAAATTCATGCAATGCAAATCAACCTCATTGGTCTTTGTCCATAACTAGTCATCATGCCAAACATACACCCTTAACATACATTTCTAAAGCAGATAATTAACTTGCAATTTTTGGATCCCACTTGGTTGAATTTAGTTTATTTTACAACTCTTGCAAAAATTAGCATGCCATGTATGCTTAGCTTCATGAAATTTTAAATATGGCAATTAATCTCGTTAATCCAATTAATAAAATTAATTTCATAATTAAACATCCTTTTCAATTTAGAAATCATTTCCAAGAAAGGAAAAATTTAAGTCTAATTGAAAATTATTTTTGGGATTCTCAAATTATATATGCTTAAAAATGTTAATTTCCTTCCAACTATTAGTCCATCTAATAATTGAATTGCAAATTTAATTATTTAATTCAATTTTCATCAATTTTAGTGGAAAATTCCAACAAAATTTTAGAATTATTTAATTTAAATTTTTTAAATTGTGATATGCCAAAAATTTAATTTCTAGCATTTACCAATAAACCAATTTACATTATTTTGTAAAATAATTCTTCCAAATGATTTTGGACCAATTCCAGTAAGCATGAACATATAAAATTACATATAATGACTAAGAAAATTATCCAAATTAATCAATCTAATTGATTAACTCAAAATTAATTAGTTGATCACTACCAATAGCGAATATAGTATATGGTCATACGATTGTTACAAAACTATGAATCCAATTTATATGCAATCAATTTTGAGCGTTCAAAATATTCAAATTAACTTCATAATATCTAATAATTATGAACAATTAAGTCTATGATTAAAAGGAAGCAAAATCAAATTTTGACAATATTAATAAAAACCTTAATC
>CANXYI010535058.1:0-10668 GCA_948208565.1 Hura crepitans | reverse complement strand
TTAGACATGCGCTTCCCATTTATATGGCCTAACGATAGTGCCACAAGAAAGATGGTTTCAGGTTATCCACCTTTTTATCTCCCTTGGTATTAATATTATAGAGTTCTTTTTTATTATCGAGAACATAAATTCCAATAACATTAGATCTATAACAATCGAAAAATTGACTTTATAAACTGAGCAACCCTTGATCTTATTAATGTTAATATCAAAATCTTGTTCAACAAGAAAAGATAACGAAATAATGTTCTTATATAAGGAAGGAACAAATAACAATTATCAAGTTCCAATACAAGTCCCGAAGGTAAATACAGATGATATGATCCTATAGCTAATACAATAATATTTGCTCTATTTGCTACCTATAGGTCCATATCACCATTACTTATATTAATCTCAATAATATTAATACCTAAAGTTGAAGTATCACATGCTCCTTCCAGTTCTTACTTTTGGAGTTTGTCTCTTTCCACTTCCATAAGCTTTTTACTAATTATACGATAGTTTATGTTCCTAACAAAAAAAAGTCTTGATCAGATTTACCATGTTTTTATGACAATAGAATTAATTGTTAATTCTTATATATCATAAAATTATTAAATTGAAGCCCAACACTTGAAGTGTCCTCCATTATCTTCAACTAAAATAAGTTCTAGATATCACATATTTTTTATTTCATAAAATTATATTGATGATCTGAGCATCACATGCCCATGCTCTTTCTAAATTTTAGGAGACATAGAGGAAATCATATTGTTATCCCCTTATGCTTTTGAAAAAGCTTCAAACTCCTAGTTGGAATTTTCATCAATCAAAGAAAGTGGAATATATATGTCCAACATATATTTGTCTTCTCACTTCTAAAAACTATTCTCAGATTTCAAAGTCATTTAAGTCAATATTAGGGTAAATTCAAGTTGGAAGACATTACTGTAGTGATGTTATATGTGAAAATGAAAGTATAATAGGGTATAATCATGTATATATATGTAATAATTTCAAGGTCTTTAAAATTATGCATTACTCCCACTATTTTATTACGAACCAATTGCCCTAACTAATTTATTTGAGAAAACCCATTGAAAGCTCTACTAAGGGATGAGTGTCCATTTTGCTTAATATCAAAGCCTTGAGTATGCTCAACAAGGCATCATATGCCAATTACATTATATGCAACTACTGATCATTGGGTACCTAACACTTGATAAATATGTATCATATACATATTTTCCTAATCTTGCCTCATGGTTATTAGCCTTAAGTATGCTAAAAAAACTAATAACCGTGCTATGACGGACCCATTAATAAGATTTAAGCATATCCAATGTAGCATGGACTTGAGTATACTCAACAACCCAACACTAAAGAGAACTCTAGTTTAATTCATACTGTGGCACCCTTCGTTCGATTCGTATACTGGACCTGAATGGGGGAAGCGCACATGCAAAATGATATCCAATTTCATTAACCAAAAACACTTGAAATTTAAAACTTTTATGTTAAAAACATTTCTTGAATCAAATATGAAATAAAACATTGAAATCCTTTTTGGCACATAAAAGAGGTAAACATTGGGGTCATCGCATAAAAAATTTGATAGCATGACGGTTATACCAAGACACTTTCCAAAATTTTTACTTATTTAAAGACACTTCTATACAATCACAACATACATCTCCAACTTACATGGGTCCTCTTGATCCTCTAATTCACATTATAACACAATGAGCCTTAGGCTCTCCATAACCAACATTCTCACATGCAAACTCAATAAACATCACACAGCATACGAGAAATAGAAAATAAAATACACAATTAAATATTTAATATAAAACCCCACTATAAAATGTAGATTAGACCCAATCCCTCTAGGATCATAAGAGCACACTGACTATAACTATTACATTTACATCATGACTACTATTACAAAAAGATTATAAAAATGCCTATATAGGGTTTATCTTCAAGTCTCTTAATTTTAGAAGCTTTAGCTTTAATCTGTTGCCCTATTACCTACGCATCACAAACAAGCAATGCCCTAAGCTTTTGGTTAGTGGTGTAATTGCTTTAACTTGAAAAAGGCAAATTATAGCATGTCATATATGTTCGTAAACCAATTCAGGTTTTAAAGAATCACAACATGCATTTTCCATGATTTATATGTAACATATAATATTTTCAATTTTAGAACCATATTCAAGCATATATGGTGTCTTATATGCCAACATGCACATTAAAAGCATAAATAATGCATTTGATGGCACATTTACTGAGGTATTATACAAACGTCAAATAATCACCATATTAAGGACATAATGCATTATCTACATAAAGTTTTATTCTTTATGCACCATTTTTGCGGAAAATCACAATTACCACAAAATATCCATTAGTAGGCCATAAGGCACAATAAATATCATACCGTATCATGATAGCTTATAAAAATGTCATACCAAACTCATATAAGTTGAAGAATATTGACATACCTATTTTTTGGTCATAAGTGCCATTATGCACATTATAACTATCTATATTAGTATTTGGAGATGTATATAAAAATAATCAGCATAAATTGTCATACAAGTGACAATAAACTCATTTAGACACATAAAGGTCGATTTTGAGTCATTTGACCACATTATATTCATTGGTCACATATTAATGCCAATTAACATACAATCTCAATTTATGCCTTTTTTTAAGCCATTTTAATCATTTAACCGATGCCCATATACATAAGAAAACTAATTAAGATTGGATAATGGAATTACTTAGGCCTTAAGGCTCTTCATATCTAAAGATATATAACTTAGACCCGAAGGCTCTCCATATTCATAGATGCATAACTTAGGCCCAAAGGCTCTCATATCATGTAGGTAAGTAAACTTACACCCAAAGGCTCTTATACCATGTAAGTACGTAAACTAAGGACCGAAGGCTCTCATGCACATAGCATGTAAATCTTAGCCCTGTAGGCTTTTATGCACACAATATGTAAACTTAAGGCTAAAGGCTCTCATACCATGTAGGTAAGTAAACTTAGACCTGAAGGCTCTCATACCATTTAGGTACGTAAACTTAGGCCTAAAGGCTTTCATGCACATAGCACATAAATCTTAGGCCCAAAGGCTCTCATGCACACAACACGTAATCTTAGGCTCAAAGGCTCTCATCTATATCAACAAATAAATCTTAGGCCCGAAGGCTCTTATGCCTATCGGCACGTAAATTAATGACCCAAAGGGATGCTAGCAGCCCCTACAATCCTAGTTGATCGATCAACCTATCCAAACTAGGTTGTCTAACTATATAGGCATCATTAAACATGTTGTTATATGTCAAATTAACCAAATTTCACTTTTCATAATATTATATTAACATAAAATCATTATTGGCCTCTATGCACTATTGTATGGCTTACACATGTTCACTTGGACAACTTAGGCCTATGGATGTCCATTACACCCATAGGATTCATTTCTCGAGGTGTAATGTCATCGACATATCATCATACCAAAATGTCACATATAGATATATATATATCAATGCAAATGTTCAGATCATGGCATTTTTCCATATTTACCTTTAATTTATCATATCATGCCTCATCATGCATGTATCACACATATATAATCATTATATGTCAAAAATCAATCTTAAGCATAGCATCACATTGCATTCATGAACACACAACACCTTTTTATCTATAAGAATGTCCACACACACATTAGCGCACTTAACGGTTCAAATAGGCATAATGTTGCACATAAGCATAACAAGTTATTTCATGGCATTTTAGTACTCATTACATCCATTTATTCATGTTCATATCATAAAAATACCATACGCATGCATTTTTAGGCATATGCGCACAATATGGTATTTTTGGTCATTTTCCCATATAATGTACTTATAGCTTAAAATCAACATATATGTAATTCTATCACATATGGTCACACCAAATCATCATATATTATGCATATATCATGCCATAAATCATAATTTATTTTTATAACATTTATTTCATTTTCTATGCATTTATTGCCATTTATCACAAATATGACATAAAACATATAATGTATTAATTGAGTAATTAAGCCAAATCAATGTTATTGCACATACCAATTAAGGTTGTATGGGACTCTTAAAGTCGGCTTAAGCCTTCTTTTTGCCTCGAAAGGCTTGGGTTTTCATTTTGCCTATGAACACAAAAGGGTATAAACTTTAATAAATAAAATAATCTAAAAGTCAAAAAAATATTCTGAGCCTAGATACATGCCCTACAATATCCTAGGAATCCGTGAAAAATAAAATTTGTGAAAAAAGAAAACTAGAGAGAGAAAGTTACTATTCACCTCGATTTTCTTCTTGATTTTCCACCTGAAATACTCTACAATTCCAAACGATTTTAGTATCCACGGACTCATCTCGCAACGCTCATCATTTTGAGTGTAAACTCATGTCGTAGGTCCCTTTGAGGAAAGAGAAAACATAAAAGAAAGAGAGAGGGAGAGTGTGGGAGGAAAAATGGAGAGAAGGAGGAGATGAGTGTTTTATGTGGTGTGTTATAGGAAGAGGATAAGTTTCCCCTATTTATACTTTCCAGAAAAATAATTTTTCTTTGCTTCAAAAAATTATTATAATCAATAGAAAAGTTTATTTTCCTCTATTCCTATCCCTAAAATTCCATAAATTCAATCTCTAAATATTCTCAAAATCATGTGTCTAAATTCCAACAATAACCCAAAAAAATTAATATATTTTATATCCCAAAAATTGTGTAAAAATAGTTCCCGAACTCAGAAAATTCCAATTCTAAAGCCATTAGACTATCCAAATATTTGAGTATTAGGTTGTAATATTTTTGGATTATTTGAGCAACTTTTTATTTATTTTATGGTTCAGCTTTGCCTATAGCATTATTCACAAGATATTATTGTAAAATCTTAATTAGCATTTTTAACCATTCGAATGACTTCAGATTAGCTTCAAACTTAACCCAAAATTCTCTTGTAATCAATACTCCCTATCAGTGCTAATAGTTTGACTCGCATCTCAAGAAGCACTATTTATCCTAAGAAGTACTATTCATGAGAGTTGGGATTTTCGAGCCATTACATTTCTTCCCTTTTTAGAAAAGATGTCGTCCTCGACATCCTTGGTTCAAAAAAATGTGGATATTGTTCCTGTATCTGAGCCTCTATTTCCCATGTAGCCTTTTCCATGCCATGATGTCACCATAAGACTTTCACTAATGGTACAATCTTGTTTTGCAATTCCTTGACCTCTCTAGCAATGATACCAATAGGTTTTTCTTTGTACGACAAATCTGGTCTTATCTCTATTTCATCAAGTGTCAACACATATGAAGGGTTCGATCTATATCTTTTTAGCATCAAGACATGAAACACATCATGAATTTACTATAATTTTAGAGGTAATAAGCTAATAGACCTACATGTTCTATGATCTTGTATGGTCTAATAGACCTCAAACTCAAGTTCCCTTTCTTATCGAGCCTCAACACCTTTTTCCATGGAGATACTTTAAGAAAAACCTTATTGCCAACTTTATACTTGATATCTTTTCTCTTCAAATTTGCATAAGATTTCTATCTATCTGAAGTAGTGTTCAGTCTTTCTCTAATGATCTTTACTTTCTCTTTAGCATCCTTGACCAAATTCGGTCCCATAAGCTTGTGCTCACTCAACTGCTCTAACATAAGTGAGTTTTACATCATCTCCCATATAATGCCTCATAAGAAGCTATACCTAAACTCGCTTGATAACTATTATTATAAGCAAATTATGCTAACGACAAATATCTATCCCAAATATCCATAAGCTTTATGGCACATGGTCGAACCATATCCTCAAGAATCTGAATAATCCTCTATGACTGACTATCCATATTTGGACAAAAAGCCGTGCTAAAATAAAGCCTAGTCCCCAATGCATTCTAAACTTTCCTAAAAAATTTTAATGTAAAATGGGGATCTCTATCTAAAATGATGGATAAAGGCATTCTATGAAGCCTAAATATCTCATTAATATATAGTTTTACCAATCTTTCCATAAAGTAATCTTTTCTCATTGGAATGAAATAAGTAGACTTGGTCAATCTGTCAACCACTACCCAAAAAGAATCATGCTTATTTTTGTTCATTGGTAGTCTAATCACAAAGTCCATATTGATTCAATCCCATTTCCATTCAGGTATTGCTATGGGATAAAGCAACCCAAAAGGAACCTGATGCTTAGCCTTAACCTATTAACAAGTGAGGCATCTAGTTGTATAATCAGCTAAATCTCTCTTCATTCCTCACCACTAATAGGCCATCTTCAAATCTTGGTATATCTTTGTACTACGAGGATGCATCATATATGGTGTATTGTGTGCTTCTTATAGAATCTATTCTCTCAAATCCTCTTTCTCTATCACATAAAGGCTGTCATGATAGTATAGATAACCATCTTCCTTATTCACAAACTCAGTAGACTTCCCCTCTTGAGTCATACTTATGATACTTTGAAGCCTATGATCATTTTTCTATAAAATATTAACTATCTGTATCAAGATTGGCTTGACTTGCAACTCAGCTAACAAACCACCATCATCTTATAGCTTCAAGGTAACAGACATTTCCTTTAAAGCTGACATAAGCTTTCCACTCAAGTCATCCATAATCTTATTAGCTTTCCTAGAATGGTAGTCAATAAGGCAGTCATAATTCGTGATTAACTCCATCCATCTCCTTTGCCTCAAGTTTAACTCCTTTTGCATTGGTAGATACTTCAAACTCTTATGGTTAATAAAAACATAGCACTTTTCTCCATAGAGATAGTGCCTCTATATCTTTAGAGCAAACATAATAGCAATGAGCTCTAAGTCATGTGTTAGGTAGTTTTCTCATGAGGTTTCAATTGTTGAGAAGCATAGGTAGCAAGCTTGCCATCCTACATGAGTACATAGTGAGGCATCACTATAAATGGTGAACTCTATCCCTGACACTAGTTGAACTAAAATTAGAGCCTCTGTCAACTTACTCTTAAGCTTGTCAAATCTCTCTTGACACTTGCTATCCTATTCTAACTTCACATCTTTCCTCAAAAGATGTGTCATAGAAGTTGTGACCAAGGAAAACCCCTCGACAAACTTTCTATAATAGCTAGCTAAACCTAAGAAACTCTTAATCTCAGTCATGTTCCTTGGAAATTTCTAGTCCATCACTGCCTGAATCTTACTAGATTAACCCTTATACCATCTGCTAAAGCTATATGCCCCAAACGATACTTCCTTTAGCCAAAACTTGTACTTGCTAAGTTTTGCATAGAGCTTCTCATCTCTCAAAATCTGTAAAGCTATTTGTAGATGTTTCTCATCCTCTTCTCAACTCTTGGAATACACAAGAATTTATCTATGAAGACCACAACAAATTGATCTAGAAATGGCCTAAAGATCCTATTCATGAGGTCTGTAAATGTCGCTGGTGCTTCAGTTAACCCAAAAGGCATCACTAGGAACTCATAGTGACTATATCTAGTCTTGAAAGTCATCTTGTGTATGTCTACCTGTTTTACTCTCAAATGATAATACCCAGATCTAAGATCAAACTTAGAGAAGACACCTACCCCTCTAAGTTGATAAAAAAGATTATCGATCTATAGTAAAGGATACTCGTTCTTAATAGTGAATTTGTTCAATAGTCTATAATCTATACAAAGTCTCAATGAACCATCCTTCTTCTTAACAAATAGAATCGGTGCTCCCTATGGTGAAAAACTTAGTCTAATGAAACCCTTGACTAGAAGTTCTTACAACTGAACCTTCAACTCTTTTAACTCCACAGGAGCCATTCCATATAGAGCTATGGGAACTGGTGCTATGCCTAGCATCACTTTAATGCCAAAATTTAACTCCTGCTTTGTTAGCAAACTAGGTAACTCTTCTGGGAAAACATCCCCAAACTCAACTACAATAGGAATTTGACTTGTTTCTAATGTTTTGTTAGTGGTGTCAACCATATAAGCAAGATAAGCTTCACAACGCATATGCTTCATCCTCCTAGCTACCATTGCTAACACTATATTAGCCACGCAATCCAATCTTACACTTAACACTGTCACTTCTGACCTATTACTAGCTTGTAATGTGATACTCTTCTTATTGCAATCTACCATGGCATGATACTTAAAAGGTAATTCAATGAGATCCCGTAGAGAAAACTTATCCTTGTACTAATAAAGGATAGTCTTTATATACTTTGCTCACTATAACATGCTATCCTATAGGATTGCTAACCATCATGTCAAAGCCAAGGCCATCTAACACTAACCCCTAACCTAAAACCTATGCAGTACAGATATAAGAATGTGTGGACCCCAAGTCTATTAGTGCTAAAGTAGGTAAATAAAATATATGAAAGGTACTTACAATAACATCCGTAGCCTTTACCTCTTCTTTAACTCATATGGCATATTGCCTCGCTAGAGCTCAACTCTCTGTCTTGTCTTTCTGACTAGCTTCAGCTCTGCTTCTTGAATCTCTCTTTTCTTGTATTTATGAAGAAACATAAGGCTTCATTAGGCAATCCTTCTAAAAATGATCTTTGAAGCCACAACCTAATAAGATCCTAGTATAAGCCTCTAACATACTCCCAGATGTCTTCGGTGACAAGTCTCACATGCAGGTGTCATAACATTACCTATTGTGGATGTAAAAGTAGCCAAAGCTTGAGTTTGTGCTCAAGTTTGTGATCTAGAACCCTATCCTGACCTTTGTGATCGATCTGACTACTTGCCCTGATAATGCCTGGACTAACCACTCTTATGCTTATTCTCAGATACATACCCTAAACTTTCTTACCCATATGATCTCTTCTTGAAGCTATCTCACTTTTGCTTCATCTGATTTACTATCTCTGTGGTGTGATAGGTTGCCACTATAGCTGTAAAGTCTCGAATCTTCATATGATCAATCTATTTCATGACTTTTAAGTTCAACACCTTCTCAAACTTCTTATAGCAGTCCTTTTTTGTGGCAACCACTACCTTTGTATACCAGCTTAAATGAGTAAATTCCTTCTTATACTCAGAGATCATCATGTGTCTCTATTTGAGATCCATGAATTCTTAGTACTTCTGATCCAGGTAATGCTCAGTGACATACTTTTCTTTGAATTCCTTTAAAAAGAAATCCCAGGTGATGTCTACAGCTACCTTATGCTTAGTGATTGTTTCCCACCATTTCAGTGCTTCTTTTGATAGCATTAAAGTGGCACATGTAGCATACTCATCTTATAGGCATCTCAATTGCTACATAATGCAAACTATCTGGTCCAACTAGTATTCAGTTCTACTAGACTCATCTAACTCTTCTCCCTTAAAGAAATTAGGCATATTCTTGATTAATCTCTCCATATATGTCCTTTGAAATGCTGACCATTCTTATGGCATTGGAAGTGGAACAACTTGTGCATTAGCAACTGTGGTAATAGCTGTTGCAGCAATTACTATCACTTGGTTGATAGACTCCAGCATCATCTATAACTATGCAAGTGGACCTTACTATCTAGGAATAACATTTTTAACATCACTAGAGGTCAAATACTTGGGTTGGGCATTCCCTTGTCCAAAGGCTGAAGGAGCATGACTTTCTACCCCTTCTACTTTTGTAAGCGTAGTGCTACTACTCATGTCCTATACCTAAAGGCAAAATAAATAGATTATGAGCCAAATATTTAATAGTATTTGATGTAAATGTAATACAACTCATAAAGTGCTCTTGTGTAACCCATAGACCCAAAGGAAACCCTAACTAGAGCTCTGATACCACTAAGTGGGGTGCCCTCTGCCCGATCTGTACACCAGACATGAATGGCGGACACTCGCACATAAAATGATATCCAGTTTTATTAACCAAAATCACTTGAAATTTAAAAATTTTATTTTAGAAAACATTTCTTCACTCAAATGTGAAATAAAACATTGAAATCCTTTTTGGCACAAAAAAAGAGGTAAACATTGGAGTCATTATGTTAGAAATCTGGCAGCATGGCAGTTGTACTAGGACACTTTCTTAAATTTTTACTTGTTTAAAAACACTTATATACAATCACAACATACATCTCCAACTCACATGGGTCCTCCTGACCCTCTAAATCACATTATAACATAATGAGCCTCAGGCTCTTTACAACTAACATTCTCACATGAAAACTCAATAAACATCACAAAGCATGCGAGAAACAAAAAATAAAATCCACAGTTAAATATTTAATGCAAAATATAGATTAGACCCAATCCCTCTGGGATCACAAGAGCACACTGACCATAACTATTACATTTACATCATGACTACTATTACAAAAAGATTACAAAAATACCCATGCAGGGGTTTTCTTCGTGTCTCTTGATTTTAGAAGCTTTGGCTCTCATCTGCTGCCCTGTTAGCTACACATCACAAGCAAGCAATGCACTAATCTTTCGCTTAGTGGTGTAATCACTTTAACTTGAAAAGGCAAATTATTGCATGTCATATATGTTCACAAACCAATTTGGGTTTTAAAGAATCACAACAAGCATTTTCCATGATTTATATGCAACATAAATCATTTTCAATTTTAGAATCATGTTCATGCATTTATGGTGTTTTATATGCCAACATACA
>CANXYI010535057.1:0-23760 GCA_948208565.1 Hura crepitans | reverse complement strand
TAACAATATAATAATTTATTAGAAAATAGATGTATTAAAATTTATTTATATGATAAAATTTTAAAAAAAATTTAATAAAATAATTAATATATTTCTATGAAATTTAATATAATTTTTAATAATTTTTTAATTAAATAAATTTATTAAAATAATTATACTTAAAATTGTCTAATTATTGACCAATTGAAATATACTTAATCGAATAAATTTATTATTAATATTTTTAAATTACTTTTAGGTCATAAAAATAACTTAAAAATTACTAAAAAAATATAGATCTAAAATAGTGTAAAAAGAAAAAAGAAAAAAAGGCTAAAATTGTAAATTTTTTTGTTCAATTTGATTCTGATTCATGATTCAACCGGATTTTTACGGTTCAACCGGATTTTTGGTTCAATTTGGGTCAATCCGGTTTTTAACTCTATCCGATTTTTAAATTTAACCGGATCGAATCAGCTGTCGGTTCTCAGTTAAACCGGTCCGGTTTTAATAACTATGTTTTAAATAATGATTTGGGTATTATATATTTGACTATTATCGACTTTCCAAAATTTTGTTATATTCTCTTAATATTTGCACACAAAAATTGCTTAATGAAATAAAATTAGGCTTGATGATTAGATTAGAGAGTCAAAATGCTTCTTTGATAAATAAAATTGACGAGGAATAGTGAAACACACTGCTTGATGGATTTTCTACCTTCCCTAGACTCGCGATCCCTTTCACTAATGCATATCGGCGACAAGATAATTACGCCACCAAATTCACGCCTGGTGGGACTTCGAACCCACAATCGTCTGATTAGAAGTCAAACGCCTTCTCCAATAGGCCACAGGCGCTTGTGCTTCGTTTTTTGTACTTTCCCCCAACTGTTCTAGGCAACTCCTCTTAGAAACTCGTACAACCTTTATATGATTAATTGTTTTCTTCGATTTTGATTAATCAGAATAAATATGACAATATATCATCGTAACTATATCCTAAATTTGTTTAACCGTATATTATTAAATAATAGAGAAATACTAAATACGACCTTTTTTTTGTACTCTTTAATTTAAATAAATAGACATTATATGAAGAATGAAGAAAATGAAAAAGAACGTTAATATCATTTCTCTTAAATAATACTATGTTCAAGAGACAAAATAACTGACTCTTAATCTCTCAATAATCTATCAAATGTATCCTGTAACTCTATTCCATTGCCATTTATGAAGATACAAAATCTTTTCACCCCCATAAATGCTTTTTAGGACCATATTTGACTTTTTGATACAAATATCCTGAACACTTCAATTTAAAGCATGAAACAAAACACGCATATATAATCAATGGTGAGCCATCTGGATCAAATCTATCTCAAAAAACCTTTTCCGATTTAAAAATAGAAATCATGGATATAATTTCCATTACATTCATTGTGGACAAAAATAATTTAACCAGTATCTGTCCTTATACATTCCAAAACATTAGATCGTCCCAAAAAACCTGTGCATAGGACCACAGGTTACAGCAGTTGAATCCAACCACCTGCTGCCAAAAGTGATACACGAAAAATGTTCTCAAAATTTACTAGAAGACAATGACTCCTAGTCTTCAAGCTCAATAATTTTAACCACAGATGCATCTCCAACTTTCTGGCAAACAACTACCCTGTCATGTGACTTTATAACTCCAGATATTTTCCCATGATCGAGAGCAACCTTTAAGACCGACTCATTTGTCGCACTTGTAGATTCCGCCTGCAAAAGTCAACACAGGGTTCGGATTTTTAATTCTATTCAATGAATGACAGTCAGTGCACAAAGCACGTCATTTGGGGTTTTACTTAAAAGACAAAGACCAAGCTGCAATTTGACGACTAAAAAAGCATGTGCTAAAAGACACTTGGGCTGAAGCAATTAATAATATGATGGAAGAGAAGAACCATTCCCCCTCCCCCCCCAAAAACTTGGGCCTTGGCTAAGGTCCTCCTAGAAGGATCATATACCCAAAATTTCAACTGTTGGATCTTTCAAACGTCCTCCTAACGTTGCTTTAAAATTTGGATATAGAGAACCCATCATCGCTGTATGACAGAAGAAAAAGAAGAGAACTAGAGGCAACTCCTGACTTATCTGTGTACTAACCGAATTTTACTTTTATTTATTTTTCTAAAACTAATGACCAAATACAATCACCAACATAAGTTGTTTCACCAGGAACACAACACCATACAAATACCGTCATAATTACCAACCAGAAAACCTCATCACATGCAGATAACTACAGTTCTATCTTCAAACAAAGGGCACCAACACAGAAACAAGGGCAGAGAGAACTTACAGGATGTCGTGGGTCAGCAAGCATAGGGAAAAGACCTCTGACAA
Organism: Hura crepitans; assembly: GCA_948208565.1. NCBI lineage: Eukaryota > Viridiplantae > Streptophyta > Magnoliopsida > Malpighiales > Euphorbiaceae > Hura > Hura crepitans. Next base: position 21,391 of record CANXYI010535057.1, on the reverse strand, counting down.
TAAGAGATTGCCGTGCCTGAACATTAATATGCGCATAATACAATTATATTAGCTTTCAATATTGAGAAGGATGAAAAACAAGATGGAAGTAAAAATGCTATGAAACTGTAGAGTAAAAGATATATTTAAGAAACAAGCAGACGTGAAATACAAAAGTACTGTTATCATTTTATGCAACTAAATGAATCTAACACCATGGAAGTTTAACAAGTTCAATAATTTGAACCCAAAATTCATAAGCACCCTTTAAACGCAGCATTTCAGTTAAGCAAAGAATAAGAGATTCAAATCAAGAGCATACTTCGAAGGCCCCACTGAAGCTCCATTTCAATTGATTTGTCTTAAGACGAGGAATGACAACAGAAAGAACTGGCATTGTTGGCCTATACTTGGCAATCAATCTGCACATGCACTCACAAGTTTTGGGATGGAAGTCAATGACAAAATTGTATATGAGAAAAAGAAGTATCATAAATTGTACAACGCAAACTCACTGGCAGAAAAGAAAAAGGATAAATGGGTTAATAGAAGTTTACCTCGCTGCCCTTCCTGAAGAAGTGAAGCAAATAATTACAGATGCTTTCACTTTAATAGCTGCTCTCACCTGCACAAGAATTAAAAATAAGCTTTAAAACACTATTTATAAAACAAGAGTTAAAACTGGAAGAAAAATAATCAACAATTTGATTAATAAAGAAATTATTAAAAGGCAACAATACCGCTGAAGAAGCTATAGATTCTAAATGGGTCATTGGCTCTCCAACATATTTGACAGTTTTCTTGAAATATAAGTCTTGGTTGAACACCTTTTCTGCCTACATAGATTATGACCAAAATAAATAGATAAATAAACCTTGTATAGATGGTAAGGAAATAATTTAAGGTAGGTCCAAAATAGATAATTTGCTCTATTCATTCTTTTAATATTTTTTTCTCACAGCCCAGCATAGACAGTACCAGTGATTGTTTAGGACTAACACAGCAACTTGGTAAGGAAAGAAAAATTAAGCCCATTTGCAATCTAGTATTCAACTATAGAGTAATGATACACAAGCACAATATCACCATAATGACAGACTAATTGCCAGATGAATAACAGCAGATGCAATAATATAAATTCAATTAATCTGTGTGGTATTTAAAGCTCTGAAATATCATAATGACCAATTCCAAGTCAGAGAAGTCTCCACGAGATAATTCACATCTTATCAAACATGAACTATGTAAGAATCACATCAAGACCGGCTAAATGAAACTTACAACAAAAATCACTGAGTAACACATCCAGGCTCAGAATCAATAGCACACAAACTCCTTAAAACTAACTCTTGAGCTAGTAAGTTTGCTTGGAAACCAAATGGTGGCACCAGAAGGAAAGAAATAAACAGTTACCTCAGCACAAATTCTACCAACGGTAGAAATTGTTTCAACAGGGTATAGTCCACGAAGAGTCTCAGCACCAAGAAGAATCGCATCACTTCCTGCCCAAAGTACAATTAAAAAAAAATAAGGCTCAGATATGCATGTAATACTTGTAGACAAGGTGAGCAATTACTTGCACACTAAAAAAAGAAAAAAAAAAAAAAAAACAAATATAGTCATCAACATAGTTCTTAAATTAAAATTTGAAGGTAAGAATCAAAATCCTCATCCTGTGAATTAAGAATTGAACTGGGAAGAATTGATAGAATTTCTCAAAAGCAAATAAAAAATGTGCACTCATGTAAAACAAACAGCAAACAATAAAATGACACGTTTTGTCAAATGCAGAGTCCTCATACGAGCATACAAAAATAATTCAAAAAAACAAGCCTACTACTAGACTCCATATCCAAAAGGGACAACGTCAAAGATAATAACATACCATCCAACACAGCATTAGCAACATCAGTTGCTTCTGCCCGAGTTGGTCTTAGGTTGTCAGTCATACTGTCCACAACACGGGTAACCACTGCAGGCTTGCCAGCCATGTTACACTTGTAAAGAGCGGCTTTCTGAAACAAGAACACCTGCAGATGCAAAGAAAGTAGTAACTAGCATGCTCTTGCAAATCTTGATGCTACATTATAAGAATACACAAGCCATCAAAAGACAAACCTGGCAGACATGTGGTTATTACAATGGGTTGCATTCTCTAAAATATAGAAACTCACCTTCTCAGGAGGTAGATCTATACCCAAATTCCCACGAGAAAGAATAATGCCATCAGCTTCTTGTAGTATCTCATCAAAATGGTTTAATCCCTGAAGATACAAATTTAGAAGTTCATGCACGAAGTTGTTACTCTGAGCTAGAAATGAATTAAAATAGCATTAGCTAAGTGACGAAGAAATGGCATATGCAACTGACTGACCTCTACATTTTCAATTTTGGCAAAAATTTGGGTCTGACAGAGGTCACCCAGCTTAGAAAGGAACTCACGTGCCTGTATTACATTTCATAGAAGACCATCATACAGACACAGTTTTAAATATATATTACGCCAAAAATACAGGTTCTACAAGCTAAACTGCTGAAAAAAAAAATTAAAACAGAACTTACCTGGCGGACATCTTCTGCATGTCGAGTGTAAGACAAAGAGAGGAAGTCAATCTTGTTTTGAACTCCCCATGTACTTATAACCTGCAATTGAAAAATCATAAAAAAAGAAGAAAATACTGAATAGATAAGGTAAGAAAAACAAAGGAAACTAAACCCTTGGATTAAATCATTTGTTAAAAGTAAAAAAGTTAGAAGCATGACTGACCTCCTTATCTTTATCAGAAAGGGTAGGCAGTTCAATGTGAATTTGTGAGGCATGAAGAGTAAATAATGATCCTGCCAAAGTTGCTGAGTTCTTTATGACACAAACTACATCATTACCTTTAACCTCAGAAACCTGTTAAGGGCAACAGAAAAAAAAAATCAATAATCTTGCACAAGGTTAACTAAATTGCCAGATGTGCCAGTGAAAAACAGTTTGCTCATCAAAGTGAACTACACCAATATTTATGTTCCCTAAAACCCACTTTTCACGAACCACCAAAAATGGTTAAGAAATCAACTTCTCTAAGCCAAAAGAACATTAATTTCTGTCTAAGATTGGAACAAAGACCAAGAAAACGTCCGAACCCAAATTTTACCTCATGATCACCACCAAAACAAAAGCATTGTGGAAAATATCTTTAACACAAACGTTAGTGAAAAACTAAAAAGCCAAATGATTCCCCTTGCAAGGATGGAGGATTTGCTTTCTTTACCTCCAGCCACACAGATGTAGTTTCACTTCCAGTAAACAAGTATTGACCAATAAAAATAGTGTCTCCTGGCTTCACAGTCTGCAAAGACCACAATAATAGTTTAGAAGTGTCAAGACAAACTGCACTAACAAAAGTATACTGATAATTGATAAATATTTAACCCTTAGTCTTGGGCTATAACTCAGGATAATTTAGTTCCATGTCATCCTCTTGAATGTTTTGCAATGTGGAGGAAACCATTTCTCTGCATTCTTTAACCTCAAAGTAATTGCTTGAATGATAATTGCAAATTAAGATTACTTTATGTATAAGACCTAAACATGCCAGACGCATTACAAACTGAACATCAGGTTTCATCAAATCTTTTTGCACTACTCCTTATATTACCTAAGTTCAAGCAAATACCAATTTACAAAAATAGAAACTAGGCATATAGTTTTCTGAAAGACACAAGCAAAGCACAGGGATTAGTTTATGGAGACAGTGGGACCTTGGATAAACCATCGAAATTGATAGGTAATAATTCTGACGAAGCTTCTTTTTCTTGATCTGGGGTTAGAATAACAACAGCATCTGCCTGTAGCGAAATGGATTTCTCACTTTTGTTAACAACCTGTAACTCAGGGCCCTCTGTATCTAGCATAACCTGAAGAAGAGAAATAGTAGCCGCTTATTCAATCCACACCTCAAATAAGAACATTGAAAAAAAAAAAAGAAAAATAAATAAAAATTAATTATTTGGCTAATACTGGATTATAATCGTAGTAAGCAGGGAAATTAGAATAAAAAGCAAAAACTGAATGCAAAGACTTGCAAAGAAAGTTAAAGTTCATTTGAAAGATAATGTCTCGTATTATTCAGTATCCACAATGTCAATTCCATTCTTAGAAAAAACAGATAGAAACATAGAACATATCCTAAATTAAAAGACAAAAGGAAAAGGGTTAAGAAGACATACTGCACACAATTTCTTGGTGCTTCTAACCGCAGATTTCAAGTTCTCGAGCGTCTCCTGGTGATACTCCGGGTCACGCCAAGAAAAATCAAACCGAGCCACTATCCACTCAAAATGCAATTCAAAATCCATCAGTTTACCTAATCCAGCTGCTGAACAAAAACCAAAACGAAACCAAATTACCAAAGCTCACCGGACATTCCAGCCTTGAGACAGCCAGAAATAACCTCAACGGATCGAGACCTAGGGCCAAGAGTCCCCACAATCTTCGTCATTGCCGGAAAGAAACTCTGCAAATAAACCATACCAAAGGAAAACTCATCGCCCGAAAGAACAAGAAGAATAAAAAAAGCAAATAATACACAGATCTAAATTTAAAACGATTAATTAAATAAACCGATCGTTAAAAATACTCACAGCCTTTGATGGCTCCAGAATTGAAGCCATCCTTATTGGCTCCTCAAGAAGCAAGTGACTCGAATGCATCTTCGCCAATAAATAATTAAACAAAAATCAAACAGATAAAACAACAGATTATAACTGAGATTTAGAGAGAGAAACAACGCTTTGAGTTAGTGTTCGGCGTGAATCGAACGAAGCGTTCCTGTTTGGGATTTGATTGGTTTTGTTTATAATTCTCGACCCTAGAATATGCTCAGTTGCATGCTCTTTTAACGAATAACTTTTCTCCTGTACGGAGATGGACACTTGAAAATCCGGTTTTGCTATAATAAACGTGGTTGTTTCTTTTAAGATTCAACTTAACACGTGTCGCCAAAGTAGGGCCAGATTACGAATGTACATGGACTTCGATGTAGCGCTGCAGCATAGAAGTGTTGTACCTGATCTTTGTCGTGGAGAAGGGGAAAACAGAAAAGTAAAGCGGGAATGTGCGCGTGAAAGGAGGGAGTTTTTCCAATGGGCGGGTTTTAGCGCGTGTGGTAACGCTTTAAGAGAAGGAGTAAGAGTGCTAGGGTGAGACAGAGAAACGGGCTTAGATGAGCGTGCAGTGCACAACCGCACATTGGAATGGGGAAAGTGGAAAGTGTGTCCCCGCCCATGGAATGAAGGAAAGAAGTCGAGAAGAGATAGGAAAGTTGAATTTAAATCCAATGTGCTGTCGTTTTGTACGAGAATAGTGACCGATAACCGGCCGTTCAGAGGCTCAATGGCCAGGGACAAATTGCTCGGAAAGGGCAACTAGGTAGAGGGCCAGGGTCCAGTGTCTAGTGGCTACCGATATTTGGGCCGACCCCCGAGACTATTTAACTAATGCATTATCGAATTATACTGTGACGTTTGTAGCCATTAAATTACAAGTTATCATAATTTCGATAACAAATTATAATTTTATTTCAAATATTATAATCAGTTATATCTGTGGAATTTTTTTTTTTTGAAAAACCGATTCTTAAATCCTCAAATTTTCACAGTTAAACTTTTATACTAAATATTTTATATATTGAAACACTTTACTTTGAATTTTAATTTTATTAAATTCTTAATTACCAAAAGATGATTGAATTTTTTTAAATTTTTATTACATTAAATAATTAAAATTTTGGTATTCAACATTTGTAATTATAATTTTGATCAAAATTTATAATTTTTAAAAAATATTAGTCATTAATCTCTTATATGACTTTATAATATAATTTATCTTGATATGATGTGAATATAAATTTTATAAAATATGCTAAAAAATGATTTAATGTAATTATAATAAAAATAAAATGACTCGATAAATAGTAAAAAACTTAATATAAAAAATATAAACATTCAAATATCTAAAAATATATTTTATCTAATTTTTTTATATAGTGAAAAGGGTATCAAAACATGCTTATTGATATATTATTTTCTCATGTTTTGTCATTATTTTTCTGATTTGAAAGAAATTATCATGAATAAAACAATCTTAGAGTAGTGTGTATTTATATTATCTTAAAAATTTTAAAAATATAAATTAAATATAAATATAGTAAATTTTCATAATATTAAAGGGAAAATATTATATTATTTAAGAGAAAAAAATAAATTTCTATTTCGCTGACATATTGATTTAATGTGCCTTAATTCTGCGGCATAACAAAATAATAAAAAAATTAATGTTAAAATCACACTATTCTTATTTTTTAAAATGCCATACAAATGCACATGTTCTGTTAATAATACTTCTTTTTTAATATTTTCGGCTCTTGTTTTACTGCTGTAATGATTTTTCGAATTGATTTTTGGCTTCTTTTATTATAGTATTATTACAGGGAATGTATTTTCCAATTCGGTAATTACAATTTACATCAATTATTACCAGGGTCCAAGCCACGTGCCACTTCATTTCACAACCCTTCGATTAACGGGTCCGTCACAGTCCGTCACGGCCCATCTCACCCTACCATACATCCTCTTTCATTCCGTTAAACCGCATCCTCTCTCCTTCCCCATCGATGTACCACCCGTCCTAACTAACGTCGTCGTTCTACTACCGCTAACCGCCTTAACCGTAACGTCCATTCCATGGCTTCCTGTGACGACGATTTCTCTCTCCTCAGTGACGATAACCACCATCAAACAAACCCTAACCACCTTCACCACCACCATCACCACATCCTTCACCAGGCATACGCTCCCCACCGGTTCCCGGCAAAATCAGATCCGATCCACGCGCCATCTCAGCAGATATTACCTCCCATCGCCGCCGGATCTGCAACCAGCGGTAAGAATCTCGGTGGCGGTGTCGCAGAAGCCGAAGAACAATTAGAAGAAGAAGATAACGAGACCGATTCCGCTTTCCCTGAGGTGAATCCTTTTAGTGACAATTCAAACCCTTTCAATAACGAGACGAATGTACGGACGGACAAGAGAAGAGATGGAGAAGATCACAGTGATGGAGCCAACAGTAATCCGTACAGTTATAAAAAGCCTAGGCTGTCTGGCAACTCAGGGAATTCAAGTGGAGAGTATAGGAAGGATCGTGAAGAGTGGAGCGATGCGGGAATTGAGTGTTTGCTTGACGCGTATATGGAGAAGTTTATGCAGCTGAACAGAGGGAATCTGAGAGGGAGGGACTGGGAGGAGGTAGCGGCTACAGTGAGTGAACGATGTCAGAAGCAGATGAAGACTGTGGAGCAGTGCAAGAACAAGGTGGACAATTTGAAGAAGAGATACAAGTTGGAGAGGCATAGAATGAGTAATGGTGGTATCTCTACCAGTCATTGGCCTTGGTTTAAGAAGATGGAGGAAATCGTTGGCAATTCGCTACCCATGAAGGCGGCCACTGATGAGTACAAAGGCACCGGCACTTCTTCAACTACTGCAGTTAAGCAAACCAAGAGGTAGATTCTTCATTTCCGTTATTTCTACATATTGTCCTTTTAAATTTAAGTGCTTCAACTGAAAAGCTAAAAATAGTTATAGTTCATAAGCTATATTTTTTTTTTAATGGATGAAATGAGGAAAAGCATCAGCTTTGAAAGAGCAACTAGTTTTCGTATCCAACGTGGAATCTATTGTAAAATTCAAGGGATGAGGATGATGAGATGGGGAAGCCCTGGGAGATTCTTTCCAAGTAACTTATGGACTGTAGCTTAGGAGTTTGGATTTTATCATACAGATGTAATTAATAACTGAATTACATAGTTGCTGCTATCAGTGGCCGCTCTTTGGCATGGATTTAGAGCTAAATGTAAATGATGAAATCAATTTTTTTCAAGCACATCTCTGTTATGTTTCTTCTTTTGCTCTAGTTTCCAACACAAGTGTGGTTTCTTTTGTAGGTGCTAATTTAGTCCTATTTGGTTTAGATGTTGGTAACAGGTGATAGTTGATGGCTATTTGTTAGCTTGTGTCTAAAGAATGTTATCACTTGCAAATCATTAGTAGCTATTGCCATTAATCAGCCGAAAGACTGAAAATCATTTAATTTTTTTTTAGTACTGTGTATTAAATTTATCACTTTTTCCTATTATATATTATACATACTGTGGAGATTGCAGTTCTTACTTGACTGCCATGTATCCATGTTATTGAAAAACATAAGCTCAAGTCCATGGGTATTTTGCAATCCTTACAATAACCAATTGTTTTTAACAATTTTTGGCAGATATGCAACACCAACAGCAAGCCCTGTTAATCAGACGAATAACATAAAATCCAAATCCCTGTGTAACACCAGATGGCGGAGAGTAGTTTTGAAAATCAGTGGTGTTGCTCTTGCTGGCACTGGTCCTAACAATATTGACCCAAAGGTTAGCTGTGGACTCGTAATTTTTATTCAAACTTGATTAATTGCTCCCTAGTTCCCCTAGTGAGCTTAGTAAAAGTCAGCTTCTTCTGCCTGCATTTCCCTTCTTTAATTGAAAGCTGAAGTTCATGGTTCCACGCTAGGTGATGATGCTGATTGCAAGAGAAGTTGCGATAGCTTGCCGACTTGGAGTAGAAGTAAGCATGTCTGCATATTTGTCCATTGCATTATGGAATTTTTCATCTTTCAAGATTTGACCAGTAACATTTGGCTCCTTGTGTGATTTTTAGGTTGCAATTGTTGTTGGAGGTCGTAATTTTTTTTGTGGAGAAACATGGTTGACTGCAACAGGTTCAGATAGACGCACTGCATATCAAATAGGGTAACATACATATTGCTAGCTTGTAATGTTTTTAAAACTCATGTCGCTAGAGAGATTGTGTGATATTACCTTGGGGCTTTTTGTTAAAACTACATTTAATTCTTCTCACGACTGTAATAGGAGTGCTTTCTTCAGATATCGTACACCAGGTAACATTGATTATATTCTGTCTATTATTTCGGATAACCAGAATATAAGTGATGGAAAATTATGCATTCTCTTATGGCTTGTATATTTGGTACTATTTATAGGCATTTATGCTCTGGTTCAGAATGCTTGCAGAAAAAAAAGAGTAACGTTTTCCAGTATTGTTTACATTCATTAAGTAAACTTTTTCTGAATGCTCAGAAATGAATAAAAATTTAGTCAATTTCGTATCTTTACTTGAGGAATGTGAACGTTAATCCCAAAAATGTTGACATCAAGATTTATTTTGTCACCTGTATCAGTATGATGGCAAGTGTCATGAATTCTATATTGCTCCAGTCATCATTAGAGAAGGTGGGTGTTCCATCACGTGTCCAGACTGCATTTGCAATGCAGGAGGTTACTGAACCATACAGTAGGCAACGAGCCATTCGGCATCTTGAGAAAGGCAGAGTTGTGATATTTGGTGGAATTGGTGCTGGTGCTGGAAATCCACTCTTTTCCACTGACACTGCTGCAGCTCTTCAAGCTTCTGAGAGTATGCTTTCAGCCTTTTTCCTTCTCTATTTTTAGTGCGTGATGGTTCTAACTTATAAACCAAGTTTTGACAGTTCACTCACTAATCACCCTGGTATAATTTTTTCACCTAACGCTATTTTCCCCTTCAGTTCATGCTGAGGCTGTCCTGAAAGGTACTAATGTTGATGGTGTCTATGACTGCCATTCCCGAGACAGCAATGTCACATTTGAGCATATTTCCTTTAGAGACTTGGTCTCCAGGGGTGCCACATCAATGGACATGATGGCACTAACCTGTTGTGAAGAGAATAATATTCCTGGTTTGTATTTCTTCTCTGCTGTTACTATCATCTCTGCTTCTTGGGTGTCTGTTTCCTACAAATGGATTTTTTTTTTGTTCACTTAGTTGTCATCTGTCTGCCCATTATTGGGGCCAAAAGAACTTTTATAGTAATGCCATAGTGTTATTGCTGGACAATGTGCTCCTTTTGAATTAAATGTTCTATCCTGATTATTCGACTTTTTACAGTTGTGGTCTTCAATCTTCTTGAGCCTGGAAATATCTCAAAAGCTCTATGCGGAGAACAAGTTGGCACACTGATTGATCAAACTGGATCCATCAACTAATGTCAAATAATTGATTGAAGTCTGACCAGGTATTTTATTCAAAATGCTGTATCTGATCCCTTCTCCAAAGACCTTTGTGTAACAAAGATAAGGCACCTAGACATCGTGGCTGATATTCTTTTTTTTTTTTCCTTCTCTCTCATGACTGATTATACCATGCATTGGGGTGGGACATATGTTCCAACTTGCCCTCTGTTGTTAATTATTTGGAATCAATTGATTTGTAGCTGGAGTGGCTTCTGTCGTTGCCAAAACTCTTGTATTTTCAACTTTGTACATCTTATTGACTCATCGAAAGTAATCGATAGTGAGGACTGACCAATTAGTGTAGAGTTGGGACTCAATTTATACAGGCAGATAATTTTACAGACATTTCAACAAATATGGTAATCAATGTACTATTATGGTTTGACCAATTAGAGTGAAAAGTCTGGTGCTTGAATGTTGCAAATGATTGTTTTTCTTGGACTTCTTGTTCAATTTTTTCCAGACTGCAAAACATGAATGGAATTTCATTTTCTTAAAGAAATGAACCAACATCATTGTAAGAATGGAATTTGGACTTTGTATCATTTGTTTTGAGCCTTCGCTTTGCCAATGGAATGAGCCAACACCACTGTAAGAAGTTTGATGCCATAGAGAGCAATTCCTGGTAGTAGTGATTGGTTACGTCGATGCCCTCTCATGGAGTTTTGCAACGAAGTACTTGTATATTTAGAAGTTTATACCTTAAAAGCGTGGTAATGCAAATTTTTCCAAGTTCCAACGCTCTCTGAGCTTTTCAACTATAAATCATGCACAATCTTCTGCTGGTTCAGTTTTCTCAAACCCGTCTTCCCGTGCCTTTAGAAACAATGTTCTTTTACAGTGGAGTTTGTGCTGACAACGTTGATATATTTCACTTCGAGAAGCAATGAGGGCAAAGGCTACCACGCCATTTATAATCTTATGAGGTGCAGAATGCCGAAAGAAACAATTTCTTTGGACGAACTTAATTGCTAATTTAAATGCTAACTACAAATACACAAGGGAAAAAAAAAAACTTAAAAATAACTCTGTTGTTGACCGGTATATGAGATCATCTGATCATCACACCTGCAACAATGAGGAATCCAAGCTAATTTAAGTTCTACAAAATCTTACAAAAGAAAACACAATACAAGCGGAGGGTCTTAGAAGAGACTAGAGAGATAGCACTGAGATCATGCGAACGAAGATGAAGCATTAGCAATTGAAACTTCAGTACCCAGCTAACCCATCTTCGGTGGTGGCAAGGGAGGGTGAGAGAGAATCGCGAGATTCATCGTAATCTTCTCCAAGAGGTGACTGTTCGACCCTAATGTCTTCGATCATCTTAACCACTTCTACCATCGTAGGCCTTTTTTCAGGTTGTAGAATCACACAAGCCAACCCCACATGAAGCATCGACACAAGTTCTTCTTCAATATTTTTGTACCTCAAAAGTTCTTGATCAAACACTTCTGCTGTCCACTCTTCCTTGACAACTGATCCCACCCACTTAGGAAGATCCATTGCCTGTTCCTCTTCCTCGATTTGAGGATTTGTCGGTGAAGGGTACTGAGAGGGAGCTCTTCCTGTAAGAACTTCCAACAGTAGAACTCCAAAACTGTAGACATCTGCCTTCTGCGAGAGCCTCTTTATCTCTGTCTGCTCTGGTGCTTTGTATCCTCCCATTCTTGCTATAGCATGAACTGGGTTCAAAAGCAGAGACAATCCAAAATCCGAAATGCAAGCAGTACCATTTTTGTCAAGAAGCACATTAGAAGATTTCACGTTCCCATGTGGGATTTTTGTTGAACTATACTCCTCATGTACCTTGGCTAATCCTCGAGCAGCTCCTAACACCAAACTGATTCTTGTAGTCCAATCCAGGGGAATCCTTCCTGGACCCCTGTTCCCTAATTACATCAACAAATGTAACAATTAATCAAACATAAAAAAATTCTACTGAACACACACCAAAAAAGGGATTAAACACTAACCATGAAGAAGAGAATGTAGGCTCCCGTTAGGAAGATAATCATAAACAAGAAGCTTCTCTTCCTTAGCATAATAATAAGCTCTAAATCTTACAATATTTGGATGCTTTAGCTTTCCAATTATATCCATATACTGCTCAAATTCTTTCCTGGGACAAGGGTTTGCGTCCTTCAGCCTTTTCACAGCCACCGTGCAGCCATCGTCGAGCACTGCCTTGTAAACAGTCCCTAAGCTTCCTTTCCCCAGCATCTCTGCCGAGGCACGAAGCAAGTCCTCGAGCTCAAACTGTTGCCTTCTATCAAAGAACACGAGTCTACTTTTATCAGTGGCATTAGTACCATCACTATCTCCACCCCCATTTGCATACACTCGCTTCTCACTTCCGTAACTACTTCCACTCTTTCTTCTATTTCCACTATCGCTGCCCACTTTAGAGCTTCCATTTCTGTCTCTACCGCAATAGTACGCAACGACAAATGAAGTCACCACCAAGAGGGCTACGGAAATGGCTATCACAATTGCGACTATTGCTCCAGGGCTTAGCACTTTATGTGACTGAGGTTTGTTATCTTTGGTTAAAAGCGGCGACTGAGGCATTGAGCTTGGATTCGACGGCACCGTCTGATCTGAAGCATCCGGCGACCCATTGCCTGTAAAAGAACACACAGGCAATGGCCTCGAACCGCATAACCCTTCGTTGCCTGAAAAGCTCCGGACACCAAATCTCTTCAACAGGTTGTCCGGTATGCGTCCGTATAGTTCGTTGTTGGAAAGATTCAGTTCATTTATATAAGGAAGTGACTTCGAGAGATCCGGAATTTCTCCGGAGAGTTCATTGTTCTGTAACCGGAGAGTTAATAGCCTGGTCAAGTTGCTTAAACCGCAAGGAATCTGGCCGCGAATATTGTTATCCGATAAGTCCAAGCGGAGGAGCCGTTTGAGAGAGGAAATCTCGGACGGAATTTCGCCGGAGAAATCGTTGCCGGAGAGATAAAGAAGCTTAACATTGGTGCAATTAGCGAGAGGCAAAATGGAACCATTGAGACGGTTATCGTGAATGTCAAGGAGGCGGAGCTGATGAAGAAGAGAGAGGGAAGTGATAGGTCCACGAAGGGAAAGAGAAGGTAAAGTGAGGGAAATAATACGGCCAGCGGGAGAGCACTTGACGCCAAACCAAGAAAGGCAGGCGTTTGAGCCGGTCCAATTGGAGAGGAGGTTGCCGTGAGTGTCGGTGTGGAGGCGGAAGAGAGTGAGTGCGTAAGTGTCATTTGCAGAAGAGGAAAGAAAGGGAAGAAGAAAGAAAGAGAAGAAGACGAGAGAAAATTGTGGGTTCATGGGAGGAGAAGAGCTTTGTTTGGGGTTAGGCGGGAAGAGAGAGGCAAGTTTCCGAGTTTTTTAAAATATACAAAGATTAAAAAGTGGAAAATTGGCTCATTGCTTCTTCTTTTTCTTTCTTCCAATCTTACCCCTTTCTTTCTAATGCTAATTCAGTAATCCCTATTCCGGGACTCCCGTAATTACAGATTATTGGATTAAATATTTTAATTCTATATTTTATATTCATCAGAGAACGGAATACCGAATCATATTCCCTTTCTTTCGTCAATCTTTAAAGAATAAATTAATTTTTAAAAATTTAAAATTTAAAGTCATGCTTACGATAAAAAAGAAAGAAACTACTTTCAATTTGATCTACAATAAATTATCAGTTATAAATTATGACAGGCGTAAAATATTTTTTTTAATATATAATAATTTAAATAACTGTTTTGTTATTAATATTTTTTAATTCTCATTAATTCTGACAGCTCTAAGTTTTGTTACGTTGAATTTATTCTCTTTAATTCAAAAATTTTATTCAATTAAATTCTTAAAATTATACACTTATTAGATTTCATGCTCCACTAATGTGAATTTTTTATTTTTAATAAAAGGTCAATATAAAAATTAGGAGCTGTGAAAATTCAAAAGGATTAATTAATAACTAGTTTTGATAATGATGATGGGAGATGATTAAAGGGAGGGAGGTGGGGGAGCAAGTAATTATGGGAATGCAAGGTAAAGAGTAAAGAGAAAGGGGAAAAAGGAGGAGGAGATGGTTGATTAAAATGATTGCTGTTGCCCACTGGTTGGGCTTAGGGATGATTATTGGGCTGCCCTACATCTTTTAATTCAGGAGCTTCTTAATTAATAATTTCAACTTTTTTAATCCCTACTTTTGTCATATGTCTACCTGTATTTCCTCTCTTTTTATCTTCAAGCATTTGTTATTTTTGCCAAAGAAACCCATCTGAATTTTATCAACCTTGGTTTTCATTTCTTATTTATTATTTTTTTTATTTTTATGTGCTATGAAATACCGACTAAAATACGTATTTGTGAATAACGAAAGTAAAGCACGTTTGTTATTAACTTATTTATTTAAAATATATACCCACAGAATAAGAAGGAATGAGATGGATCTCTTATCATTTAATTAGAGGTTTTGAATTAGAATATTAAAAATTAAGCACTTTTTAATATTTTAAAAAGAGTAACCACCTCTCTTTTTGAAATTATTCAATATAAATCCGAATTAATCAGATCAATTTACTTTCAATATCAGATGGATTATACTAAAAAAAATAAAATATGTACACACAACCAATGATGCTTTGATACTTCTTGTTTTTAAATAAGATTTTGAGATAGAGTGTTGCGAATTAAGAAAATTAATGCTGAAGAATTTCACTCTATAATAGACCGATTAGCTTAAACGGAATTCCGAAATCTCTAAAAAGAATAATAAGTATATATATACATACACAGAAAAAAAAAAAATTATTGAATGCAACAATGCATGCAGAAGAAGAAACTTTTTTCCAAAATTGAAATTATCACTATCAATTATATAGCATGTAAATTTATATTATTGATAAAAACGTAACAGGTTTGTATGTAAATCATTATATTTGGCTCATCTCCATTCCATAGAAGTGTTATGGTAGCAGATGAGAAACCTATGCATTTGACTATTCCACCTAAAAATAATAGTCAAATCTCTCTCTAAACAAGCTTTTTTGCATGAAAAAAAAAGAAAAAGGGCATTATATTGATTTTATTTATTTCTTTTGATTTCTCAGCTGCTCCCTTTCCCTTTTCCATTATTGCGAAAGATAAAGAAAGCTTGCAACTTTAAGTCACAAGGAAGCAAGGTCGCTGCACACCCCCAATATAGATTCCAATTTTATATTTTCTCCTTTTACTTTTTTTTTTCTTTTAAAAATTATAAAAAAGATAACTAATTAAGCTAAGAGATGCATGCTCTTAATTATGCTAATAGGAGGTAAACTCTTGAAATCATAACATATATTTTTTATATAAAGGGCACTAGAGCAATGGCTCGAATTCAAGAATTTACAGTAAATTAGGACCAGCATTTATTGCTATAATGTCTCAATACATATTTTTAAATTTTATTTTTTGTTTGATCAAAATTTGGTTAAGAATAGCTATTTTATAAGAATTTTATATTTTTACTAGCAATAACACATATAAATAAAGTGATTATTCATAAATTTGCTCCATTTTTCTTGCAATTATTGAGATGGGAGGTTGGTGTTCATGTGGAGTTGAATCCTTCATGACATTTTATAAAATTTTCACTAACTTAAAAATTAAGAGTTTCAAAATAACCTGTTATTATTATTATAGGCAAAGGCACATGGTGGGCCATTAAAAGAATGTAGAAGAATGCATGTTGGCATTCTGTGTTTGATTTTGTCTGTGAAAGTGAAGGAAATGCCACAGCTTTTTAGGTTATATCAAAATTCAGTTCTTTGCTTTTTAAAATATAAACATTGCTGAGAGAAGGGAAAAAGAGCATATAGAGAAAGATTGGTGGCGGAATTGGCGTTCTGATTTCTAATATTCTAATATTTCTTTTTGTTTGCTGGGTAATTGAAGAACAAGTATTGGAATAATTACGAAAAAATCCCAATCTTTTATCCAATTTATCCAATATTTAAAATCTTATAAATTAGTCATTGACGTTTAACTTTTATTATAAAGAAAAGACAATCCCATTCTCTGTCAAATCCGAATAAACACCCGGCTTGACGTATATTAGAAATCTCACAATCTTTATGTTAAATAAAGGGTATAAATCAAAACAAACTTTAAAAATAAGAGAAAAACAAAATTTAACCAAAATGAAGATAGTTTACTTTCAATTTTCTTTTAATTTACACATCTTTAAATCTATATTCAAAGTACATAAAAAGCACAGTGAATAGTAAACTTAATTTTTGTTTGAATTTTGACAAAAAAAAAATAGACATGATCCTTTTTATTACGGTGAAAAAAATATTCATTCGACACATCGTTTATTACGATACTTTTTAAAATTATAATTGGTCTCAAGTTTATGATTGAGATGAAAATAGCCTTCTCTATGCTTCGCTTTGTTTATGATTGCAGTTGGTCTCAAGTTTCGAATCCAATTTTAAATGCTACTTTATCCAAAACACCTTTTATCATCTGTTTTTACAGAACTTCTATCTATAATAATTTACGGTTAATTGCAAAGAAAATAAAAAGATGAAAAGAAAATTGTAGGAATGCATATTGTAAATTAGTTGCAGGCGTGAATGCTGACAGTCAAAGCCACGGATCTTCTCACAGAGCGCTGTAATGCTCAAAAGAATCACTGTCATCCGGCAAAAGTTAGCCAGAGGAGGTGAGATTTGAGAAGAAACTGTCCTGGATGCTCCACCCGGTTATGTTGCAGTTATAGAAGGCAATTCACTTTCTCATGCAGATGGTCCGGAAAACATGAAAATCTAGCAGGTTCCAGACATTGGCGACAATACCACCAGACAGAGCGTGAAATGCTTGCTTTGCAGCCATTTGCCGAGCTTCTAGAGCTTTGGCATTGCTGAAGAGTTTCGTAATAGCATGTTCAAGTTCCAAGGCACCGGATACCTTCATAAGCATTGTAAATAAGGATTTAATTAGTCCCTGCCACCCCAGGCCCAGCACCAAAAGAGACGTATGACATAGAACATTTGTTATTTTCCCATGACTTCAATAAATAAATAACCATTCAATGATAATTAATGAACTATATTCATACCCGAGAATAAATTTATTGACATATGAGGGAAACAATCCCATAACTTGCAAAGGGTTATATATATTCATATACAACTAATTAAGTGAATTTTCAGAAGAATTTCAGGATATCCTTTTTCCCAATATTTCATATTCACAGCGCCTAAGTATCATGTGGATGAATTAACAATAGCGAATGCAATTGAAAAAGAAGTTGAATTTGTATCCAATTAATATGGTCGAATTGAAAGGTAAGAATAACTAAACATGGAGGAATTAATCAAACCTGCATAACTGACAAAGGATTTATTTGCTGCATTTTCTTTACCATGTGTAAGAAATGGCCAATGTAATTACCTGAAAGTAGCCAAATGGTGAGTCTCGAAGAATACAATGATATGAAGCAAATAAGATAAAGGATAAGTATTCACCAGTGAAAACTGCACAGCTAGCTGCAGCAGCTTCTGATATGTTATGACCAGTTAAACCAGGCAAGAAGGAACCCCCAATCACAGCTACTGGACATAGTCTGTACAAGTGTCTCAGTTCACCTGCCAATCAGTTTGGATATGATGACATCAATGTTCCACGGTGCAAAAGCAAAAAAGAATTTGGAAAAAGAAAAAATAGATTAAAAATCTCAAACCTATTGTATCTACTATATAAATGTGCGTTGTTGACATAATCCTTTGATGTTGAGACCTCAAAGCAACATTTTCCCCTTCTCTCTGCATTTCCTGCAATTTATTTAATTTAAGATAAGATTGCGGCCAATCTTCAATAAATTTGCGCATTGAGAATAAGAACATATTCTGGACCATCAAGAGAACAAGATCTTTTTTGTTTGCAAATAGCTACTTCAATCAATAATCATCGGCAAGTGAAAATTACAATGCCAATATAGTGAAAAGTTAAATAAATTCCCATGCAGCGGTTATTACACATTGTTAAAAAGTGACAATATGATGTTTTCCTCTAAAAAAAATATTTTTATCAATTAAAGATTGGACGTATGATTTTTTCTCTTATATTTCTTCAATATTTCTCTATACTTTCCCTGCCAAATGCAAAGCTCAAATTATGCCAGAAAACAGTATCTGCCTATGCTGAATTTTTCACCAAGGTTATGGCCTGGTCACTAGACATTTGTTTAAATAAGTACCAACAAACTGTTAATATGGTAACAGGACCAATAAGTTATAATTGATCATTAATCAGGTAGCAACACATGATGGAAAGAAAAAGTGTCTTGAAAAGGCAAATGATTGAATTTTTTTACAAGAAAAATATCAAGCAATGAACCATAACCAATTTTGTAATGGAAGAAATTTTTACATCAAAACTTAAGAATCATACTTGAGCAATCTCTTGTCCATGTTTTGGATAACGAGGTACAATAATGGTGACCAGATCAGGGTATGCTTGTTTGAGCGGTTTGTGTACTGCCAACACAACTGTAGATGGTAGTTGTAAGTACTTCAAACAAATGCATGCAGTAGAAAGGAAAGGACTAAGCTTTTGACAAACATGTGGAGAAACTAGAACAGACCAGTCTAACCAGTCGGTGAATATAATGTGCAAAGGCTGATAAAAAAAAAAGTAAGACCACAGACTGAACCAAAAATAACAGAAATGGTTTACAGAATAACAACCTGGTGATCCACAGTGCCACCAGTATAAAGAGGCATATAACTCCAGTAATTTGATGTTAGTATTACCCAGCAATGGTTTTTTTAGGTTTTACCAAACTTTCAAACTCAATAAGAACTAAGCTAAGCTAGGTAAGATATTCAATTAACATTGTCACACATGAACCAAAACATGAAAAAAAGGCTGAATAGCACTAATGAACCTTTTTCTTCACCCTTGTGTATTGAAGCTGCTATCCAAACTTGCCTGTGAGCAAGCTGTCCCTTCAGATCTTTTATGCTTCCTGTCGCTCCACTAAATGCATCATATTCTACCGCTGAAAGTAAGTAAAGAATGTCAGGTTAGGATAATAAATGATCTTTTTGACAATTGCCAAAACCTAATTTAGAAAATGTGGAAAAATCGTAAAGTGATTTACTAAGTGTTGAAACCAATAGGGAGAAATTGTGATATAGTAAGTGTAATAAGTATAGAAAGATAATGAAAATGCTTTCCATCACATTTTTATTTCAATAGACAAAATTTTTGCTCCAACAAATGGAGAAAGTTTCTCAAGTAGAGTCGAAAAAAATACCATATTTCAAGTCACCAGCAAAATTAATGATAGCAGGTGGAGCCTGCAGAATCTGGAGGTGAATTGCCTGAATAGTGCTCTATGGAAGACAGAAAGATCAATGACAAGAACTGGACACAGAAGTAAATAAGTCAACAAGTGGCATACATACCAGTGGGATGATTAAGGAAAATTTAGAAAGTAGCAGTGATATCAGCGGAAGAAGCATTGGTTGTGACCACAATCTAAAGGATTTCATGGAGACTCGAGCATTTAATAGCGTCAGTGAAATCTGTAGAGCAGAAGCATGCATAAATATAAATGTATATTAAAAAAACAGACATATAGAAACACATGACAATGTGTGAATCAAGAAGCTTAATAAAAGAGAATAGATGCACAATAGCTACTTGAAGAAGTATTGGAACACAGCACCTGGATCATACCAGTTGAATAAAAACAACTTTTCTTTCGATCAATTTTCAAACTTGAAATGCTACTTCATGATAATGTTACCAGAAGTCAAAAAAACTATAATATTATAACAGCCAAGGCAGATTGAGACTCATTATTATTGTTGTAGAATGCCTCAAAAGAATGTAAATGTATATGAAGTGGTTACTTACACCCTTTCTCCATGAACCCATAATAAGATTTGGCCATAGTTCGTTCTCCAGTATCACGATTGCACTTGGCTTCCAATAGTCAAGGAAATCATCCATTGCAGCAGGAGTATCAAGAGGGGAAAACTGGATAAATTCTAAAAGTTAGCCTACAATATTAGGGAACAAACAATTTTTAAGTTAAATGCACATAATGAACATGGTATTAAAAGACTAACATCAAAGAAATGGATGCCAAGCGCTACCACCAAAAGGACACGGAAATCAGAAATTTAGGTTACAAAATACAAATTTAAGAAACTGAAAATTACCGAAAATGAAAGTTAAATACCAAAGGATAAATCTTCCAGATAACTACCTGATATAAGACACCACCCGGAAGCTGATTCTTTATAACTTCACTGCTCAAAAAGAAGGAAACAGTGAATCAAAGAAAAAAAAAGGACTCAAGCTCATGTTCAAAAAATATCGTATCTCTATTATAAAAAATCCATTTAAATGATTGATTGAATACAATTGGAACACAGCAATCTCCAAATATTAGCTAAATTATTCCACCAAAAAGGAGAAACAGAATTGGATGCTAAATCTCACAATGCAGACAAGGTCGTTGTTGTCATCAAGATGCTTAAATCAGGCCTGCATTGAATGCACCGTCTAATGACAGGAATTGCCGCCATTCCTTCACCTGGACAAAGCTCAAGTTTTCAAAATTACGAAGATTAAACCTCTGATAATTTTGGCAAGAAAAGATAAAAAAAATGAAACATTAAGTATTGGTACCTAAAGAAACAGCGTGGAACCAGAGAAGAGGTCCAGAGGGGCGAGAGAGGGAGGGCCGACCGAGCCGCTCAGGCCATCGGGTCGGGTGCTCAAGACCACTGAGGCGGCGCCAGCGTATATGGAGGTGGATTAGCGGTGATAGTCCATAGCTCAGTACTCTGTAGATTTTGTAGAGTAGAATTCCTTGTTTTTCAGCAGCTGCCATTTCTGTGTTCTTGACTGCCCGCGTCAAAATTCCATAGGATCTATCATCTTCGGCTTGGCTGCAGTATACGGCGCCGTCGAGCTTCATGTGCCGGCGATAATGGGTGCTTAGTTAAATTATGGGCCCAGAAATAGGCCCTAATTCTACTCTTCTGTAAAACATTGGGCCTTTTGGTAAAACAAATGGGCCTAGGCTATTACAGGGAAAGCTCATGCGAAAATAACTAGATTATTTTTAAGAAAATTTAACCACTTATTTTTTTTTATTTTCAATTTTAAAAATATCTATTTTTTATTTAAAATTTTTAAATATATTCTTTTAGTATTAATTTAAAAATACTCCAAAATTGGCTATTTAGCACTATTAATTTAAA
>CANXYI010534884.1:0-10923 GCA_948208565.1 Hura crepitans | reverse complement strand
TGATAATGAATTCATATAATAAATCTAGAAAATTATAATTTGTCTTCAACTGATTAAAAAAGATTAAGATTCTAGATCAATAAAAATTAAGAATACAAACTTAGGATTAATAGCAATTTCTTATCAAAATTAGTATGGATAAGTAAATTTAATAATCTTTAGTTGAGTAAATAATGCATGTGACACATAGTTATTCAATTTAGATAATAAATTAAGTATTAGACATAATAAATAGATCAATTAACAATGTAAAAGAAATCTAAATCAAAAGAATGAGCAAATCAGCATACAAAGACAAATAAAAGATCTTAAAACAATAAAACATAAAGTAAACATAACATGTATAAAAGATAAGAAAACACAAAATATGAGATAGTTACAAGAATGAAATTTTAGTAAGTTATTAACAAATAGAACTAAAAAGCAAGCCTTAGTGGTGTCCTAAAAAGAAAAGGTTTCTAAGCATACAATAGATACTTTAATATACGTTCCTAACATAGGATTAATGGGGTAAGATCATGGTACAACAGTTTAAGGTGCAAAAATGACAAAGAAATATGAACATATTAAAAAGACCATTAACTAAATACATATCTATAAGGAACAAAGTGACATTAGTATGAGTAAGATTTTAAGAATAGTGGAGATCATAAACTAAAATCATGTTTAAGGGATATGATGTTTAAAGTAGTTTAATCACATACAAAGTCATAGGAAATATAAACTAACCTTTAAAGCAGACAATCTTAATTACATTGAAGTCAGTAACTCAATCCTTTACTTAAATCAAAAACTTTTTTTTAATACTTCTATTATACTTTAACCATAAAAAGAAGTAACAGGTAAAGTTAGTAATAAGAAAAAAAAAAAAAGAAAACGGAATAAAAGAGAAAAAGTAATATAAGCTAACTTAGAACAATTATTTTTCATCCCCTTTCTCTATTGACATAATCCATTCCATCTTTATGGTGGATTTACTTGTATATGATAATAAATGTAAATATAAGATGAACAATAATGACAAGTTACAAGTATACCATAATAAGAAGATTGAAAGTCTATATTCAAAGTAGGATTAAGTCTCAACATAAAACAATCCATTAAGAATTAGTATTCAGGTAAAAAATCAATAATCAAATAAATAGTTAAAGAATATATCTATTGAAGCAAGATACAAACTTTCTCTCAAACATTTAAACGGCGAATAACATACATGTGGAAAAGCAGTGAATTTATGTAACTATGATAATAAGGTTTCTCATACAGATAAATATTCTAGAAAATATAGTTCAAAGAGATTTAGTAAGTTATTATGAGTTCACCTAATCAGCAAGTATCTTGACTAAAAATAACATCATTTGAAAATTGGACTAAAAAAGCCAAATCAAGAAAAATGAAGAGCCTGAACCACAATAGACAAAAAATCTCATAAATAATCAAACCAAAATACATGAACCAAAAACTATAATAAATCTTAGACACATCATTAATCCAAATCACCACATAACTACAAGAAGAAAATAAATAAAATAAAAAGATATCAAAGAGGATTCCATAAAGCAAACAAGTTTATTAGTTTTAGCAAATATCTAAGTTTAAATTGCAAATATCAGTCTGTAGGAAAAGTAATACATACTGATATTGTTTAATAACTTAAAATCATAACCTAAAATTCAAATTACAAATTAAACATAGACCAAAATAAAAAAGGGGAACTAATTTTCATGAAAAGACTTATCTATAAAAAATTCAAAAAGTAAAAGGTAATTCCCAATTTGAATCAAAAAATTATATCAAAAGTTAATCAATTAAGGTTTTCAAAATAAATAAACAAATAGAACATAGATCTAGTTAATTAAGACAAAAAAAAAAGAAAAAAATTTCAAGCTGATGAATGTAATGAAATCAACATTCTAATAAGGGAACACAATGTGGTATTATAAGTAACCAAAAAATTTAAAGGCATAACCCCTAAAAAGAAAATACCTCTTAAACATGAAACAAAAAGTGAGAAATGAAAAATAAAAAAATAACAAAGAAATAAAAGAAAGAATACAGCTTAATAGATCAATTAACTTAGAGAAGCCATTTTACAATACATGCTGAGACCAAAACATACAAACTATAAACTATAAATCCATTGAACTTTAAAGCTAGTAGAGACCCAAATCTAATAAAGAAATAAGTTAAAAGTCTAGAATAATATGTCATTCGGTTGTAATTTTTCTTTTTCACTTAACATATAAGAGTAAGTAGAATTCATAATCTTTTTTTAGAAATTTCAAACTATAACATATTAAACCTAACAAAAAAAAGAGAACAGATGTAGACATAGGGAAGAAAAAAAAGAGCAATAGATAACTAGAAGAAATCAAAAGAGGGTAAAAAGCAGAATTTTCTAAAGGTAACAGAAATAGGTTTTAGTATAAGTCTAAAAATAGAAAACAAGCAAATATATTAGTGAATAAAAACAGTAAACCTAAAAAAATAAAAAAAATAACAAACTTGAAATCAAGTCAAATTCGAAAAATTATAAAAAGGAAAGCTTAACTATAAATTGAAATATTAGAAATGAGAAACTAAGGTTCTTAAGATTTTTTATTAGTTTCCATGAGTTAAGCACAACAAAATTTAAAATTTTTTTATGGAAACCAAACAAGGGTGATCATTGAAAGGTTTAAAACAAAATAGATAATAGAAAAACTATAGCAAGAGATCATTACCATTGTTCGTTTGCATTATTCTTTTTCTTCAGCTCACCACACTAGGTTATCACAAACTATAATGATCCTCTACAAGAATACCTTCAAGGTATTCACAAAAGAATCTTGATGAGAGAACACCTATATCTCTATAAGCTAGTCAGATTTTTGAGAGGATGAAGAGAAAAGAAATATGCGTATTCTACTTAAGAAGGGTGTATGAGCAGAAAGGGTTCTATTTGCTCTCTTTAGGCTGATAAAAATATGCCTTTTATACTTCAAATAACATCTCTATGTTAGGTTTTTAACACTTAAAAATTTGACCTAGCCCATAATTCAAGAGGCCCACTAATTGGGCCTTCTAATAGACCATGTGTATAGCCTAATTTTAGGCTTATGCATATCTAAACATGTAGTCTACTTTAAGCCAAATTTTGAGACTCTTCTGAGACTTATTTTAAATAAGATTTTGGCATAATATTATGAGCCTTTTAACATTTAAAATGTTTGTTAAAATGAGATCAAACATACACCTTAAACTAGGCTTTTAGTGCGTAACCCTTCAAAACCCTAATTTAGGTTCGAACAGGCCAATTGGGCTCCAAGCCCAATTATTTCTTCTTTTTCCATTTCTTCATATTTCAATGACATTTTATGTGATTGAATATTCAAACATTCTAAATCTTATCTCAATTCTTTTAGTGTGTGACACTATGGGTTTCTAAAGCACGTTGGTATTACACAGTGAATTAGAATCCTAGTTCAACTAGGAATCTTATGTTTTAATCACATTAAATCCATAATTAATTCCCCATTAATAATTCATGTGTGTAAAAGTCATGAGAGGTTTCTAGCCACACATCAAGACTACCCAAGTGTTAGAAAGTCATGTGGTTTGACTTAACCCTTCTATATACAGTTACTGTACACTTACTTTTTTCACCACACTTTATCTCATTTAGGTTTGAGTTTGGACTTGTGTCAACTCAATTTTTAATTAAGGATATCTAATCAAGCCTAAATTTTTTAATTCTAATATTAACATCTTTATTCCTAAAATTCCCCTATGAATCTCATTCACATTTGCATTTCACTTTTGCTAAAGATTTCTGAATAAATATAAATTAGAAATATAAGATATACTTCCCAATATAATCTGGGGTGGTGAATCCTTTATTAATCACTCAACTACATTCAAATATCTCATGCTATACCTAACCTGCAGCTATGTATACTTCGTGGTGAAGTAAAAGCACTAAAATCAAAGTATAACATTTAGTAATTAAGATAACCTTAGTGATATCAAGTCCAAAGATACTTGCACCACTCATATAATGAGTTGCTTTCACTGACATAGAATATATATCGATATGAAGATCTCTTGTTAGGCTTCCAATGTACTTGTTTCTTAAAAAAGCATGTACATGGTAAACCTAAGCATTATCATGCTTATAACTTGTGAGAACTACTACTTCAGTAAGTTAATAGTATATCATGTGTTAATCTATTCATATTCACAATGTCCTATCTTCTTAATACTATGATTAGGAATAATTTTGGTATCTCACATTTGCATGCAATAAGAATCCCACATCATGAACTATTTATGATTTCCTCTGTATTGTGAAATTATACTAGGGACTTTATTACAAAGTTTAAGATAATTATCAAAAAAATGAATTAACATAACCACTAAGTAATAAAGAATGCCATTTTATTATTAACAAAAGAATTAGGACATAAAATATCCTTATTACATAAGAGCTCTAATGTATACAACTAATAATCTCCCACTTGTACTAGAGCTAATCAGCCATATATCTAATACCCATATTATTTACATAGAGAATGAACTTGTTTTATGGTAGTGCTTAGTGAGAAAATTAATAATATTCTGATCCGTAGGGACTTTCTCAATCTTTACATCTTCTCTACCAATTATCTCATGGATTAGATGGTAGTGCTTAAGGATATACTTGGACATTGATGAGACCATGGTTCCTTTGCCTATAGAATGGCCCCATTGTTTTCACAATATAGTTGTATAGGTTTAACAATAAAAGGTACCACTCCAATTTCAGTGATGAACTTTTTGATCTATACTACTTCCTTAGTTGCATCAAAAGTTGCAACGTACTCAGCCTCGATAGTTGAGTCTATAGTTGTTTCTTATTTTGAACTCTTCTAACTAATTACACCTCTTAAAAATATAAATACATAACCTAATTGAGATTTGTAGTTATTTTTATCAAATTGGAAGCTAGCATTAATATACCCGCTTACTTGCAAATCTCTTTCTTTATATACTAAGAATACATCTTTAGTCCTTCTCAAGTACTTAAAGATGTTTTTTGCAGCCACTTAATATTCCTTTCCATATTTAGATTGGAATATACTCATGATACTCATAGCAAATGCTACATTAGGTCATGAATATAACATAGCATACATGATGGATCCTATAGCTGAAGTATATAGGATCATACTCATATGTTCTCTCTCCACTTATGTCTGAGGACACATAGACTTAGAAATAATTTTCTCATGTACCACAAGAATGAATCATTTCTTAAAGAGATTTATGCCAAACCTTTTTAACATTTTATATATGTAACACCCAAAAAATCCTAATGTTATGCATAGTATTTTCCAGGATGTGAATAGTATTTTCCTAAGGCCGAGTGCACTAACCCTACTAAATGGAAGTATTAATCATAACATAATTTTAGGTGAAATTTAAAGTTAAAACAACATCATTTAGGAGGTTAAAATGATAGTTAAGTTTTATAGCAATGTCACGTGAACAGTGGCCTAGTTTTAATTGAACCGTAAAAATATTCAAAAGTTGCTCAGGAAATTTTAGGATTGTTACAACATGATAATTAAATATTTTAAATAGTCCATTGGCACTGGAATTGAACTTTTTAGAGATCAAAAAGTATTTTTACTAAAATTGGGAAAATTAAAATAATGGCATTTTATTGGATTTTTCTTATTTTTCGAGCTCTAATTTTTAGAGGGTTATAGGGCAATGATTATGAGATTTAAAGAGAGGTAAATTGAGATAAATTGAGGTGAAATGGAGTGGAAATAAGAGAGAAAAAATAAGAGGACTAAAGATGAAATTTTTCCCAATTATATAAAGGTTAAAATTTATTAAATTAGTCAATGTTTGAATAGTGTCTTCTCCTCCACCCTCTCCTCTTGTTACTAACACCTTCCTCCTCTATGAAAGCTTAGGTTTTTCTTTTTCTCCACTCAAATGCTACTTAATCTCCCTCACCTAATCTAAATCTCCAAGCCTCCATGACCTCTAGAATCCTTTAAAAGTGGAAGATTATGAAAAAATTGAAGCAGTTGCTTTATTTCAAGTCTCAATAAATAGTGACCATTCTTAGTTTGGGGAAGTTTTTTTGAGTTTTAATTTTTTTTTTGTGTTCCTTTGGTGCCCAAGAGTCTATTTATGCTATTGGTTTTAAATTTTAAAGCTTATTTAATTTTATACAATTTTTACAAAAATAAATATGTAATTGGCAATTGACCTGGGTAATAATCGGAAGGATAAAGGAAATGAAAAGGTGTGAGTGGGCTTAAAATCATCTTTTGGACTCATTATAAGTGTAATTTTTAAAATTTAATGTGTGTGTATGTGTTTATGCATTTTTATATGTATGTCTTGAATATGAAAATGAGGCATTTTAACATTTATGATTGATTATGTGTGTTAGTAGTGTTAGCGATAATATTTATGATGAAAATAAATGCATGAATAATGTTAAATTAATTGTAGTGATATGGTGGTAGCTAGGGCTAAAATGCCTAAGATGGCTTGTGCATTTTATATGTTGATAAAATGCATGTATGTTAGTTTTCACATAATTAAGGTGATTTTTGTTAAAATGCACATGATGTTTGATGATATGATGCATGAATGCATATAGAGGTGTTGGGATGAAATATGTTTGAATGGTTTAAGGTCTTCGAATGCATGTTATATGATAATGATAGTCATGTATTGGCATAATGCACTTAAATTCTCATATAGGAACATTATGCATTGTGTTGGTGCTTTGAACTTGAGAAATGGATATAATGGTGTGTGCATGTGTAGTATGGCTGAGTGGCCTATAATATTGGTATATATATGTGTGTTGATATGTTACATGCTCGTATAAAGGTATTAATGCCATTGTACACATGCTAGTGCTTATGTGACATACCTTAGGGTAAATATGCTCATTTGTGATTTTATGAGTTTTTAAGTGGTATTTTGGCATAATTGAGTGTCATATGCTTGTTTCATGTTAGAAATGGTATAATGCTATAGTTATGTCCATTTGAATATAGAGATGCCTTATGATAGGCATTATGGTCAAAATTATGCTATTGGCATATTGTATTACTTCTTAATAGAAATTATGCCTTTTATGATTATAATGTATTATGATAAGATGCATATCAGCATGGATCATTTGATATCCTAATTGAATGGTAAAGATGAGTTGTTATGTGCATTGTTTTAAGCTTAAGCATAGTTATGATGAGAATAAAGAATAGAGTTTCCCAGTTAGTCATTTGTTAGCCTAACTAACTTGTTAAAAATTAATTAAGCTATTTAAAGTGATTTAAACAAGACGACTAAAATATGGTGATTAGCCCATACTAGTTAACAACATAGATTGGATAGGTTGATTGGTTAATTAGGGGTTTAGCAGCTACTAAGACACTTTAATGTCTTTTAATGACCTTCGGGTCTAGTTTAGGGGCCTTTGTGGTTTTAATGGCCTAGGTGGCCCGGTATCCCTATTACCTAGCATAGTTAAGTGTTTCCTTAAGTGTGGGCAATTAAACTACATGAATGAATAATTTCTTATCTAATATGATATTTGATCTTGGTTTATGTTTATAAAGGTTATGACTGATAAATGCTTATGTATGAAATTATGTTTTACTTATGTGCCTGATTATTTACTTTATTTTCTGAGCATGTATGCATATGTGTATACATAAATTGTCATTTCATACATTTGCTTGTGAATGCATGAACACCTTAAATTTCCTTAATTACAACACTAAGCAAATTTGCTTAGCGCATTATTTTATTTACAAGGCGTAGGTTGAAGAACCAAATTAGAGTCTGTTATAGATGAAGAGTAAGCTATTTTTAGGTATTTTATTGATTTATACATTTTTTATTATGATGTAATTAGTTTAATGGCACTTATATGTAAGATGAGAGGGATTGGGCCCAATTTGGGATATTATAGCTTTGTAACTGCTTAAACAAGTTTTAAACTATATTTTGATATTTATTTGTAAATATTTTCTAGCATTGAAATGTTAAGTTGTTGTGAATAGTCAAGAGGACCAAAATGATATTGAAAATGTGATGATTGAATTATAGAAGTGTTGTCTTTATAAATAGATTACTATTCATCTTGTGATATTGTCTCAATATAGCCATTATGATGCCAATTTTTTGACATGAGGATTCTTGAAATGAATGTAACATGTTAAACGAATTTTAATAATTTAAGAATTAAATTTTTATTAATTTTAAATCAAACATGATTTGAAGAATGCTTTAATTTATTCGAAATTTTAAGTAAAGGTAGAAGAGATAAGTAAGTTTGATAACATGTTTGTGTACATATTTCTTATTCCGGTCCTATAATTAGATCGAATAAGGGGTGTCATATTCAGTGGTATCAAAGCTTTGATTTAGTCATTCCTCGGTGTTTAGGGGTTATGTATTAGTGTCATTAGTTTTGAAACTTGATAATATAGTATCGAGGCTTATAATCTATTCTTTTGCCTATAGCTTACAATGAGTTCGAATATGCCTCATAATGAGGGAAAGGTTAAGAGCCATACTTTGACAATGGTTGGGCAAGGAGCTACTAGAGCTATGTCTATCTCTAGAAGTGATGCTAGGCAACCATCTTTAACAGCATAAGTACCACCAGTATTTTTGAGAGAGATGTTAGATCTACTAAGATAAGCCACATGAGTAGCACATCCACCACCTCCACCAGTTTAACAACCATCTCTAGTACCACAGACTTTCCAAAAGACTTATCTTGAGAAGATCAAGAAAATAGGGGCTGAGGATTTTAAGGGTAGAGGTATTGCTGATGCTAGTGCAGTGGAGCACTTGTTAGACAAAACCACTAGAATTATATAGCAGCTTAAGTGCACACCGAAAGAAAAGGTTACCTGTGCCACTTTTTTATTGTAAGAGGAAGCTTTCAAGTGATGGGAAACA
The DNA here is from genome assembly GCA_948208565.1 of Hura crepitans. Lineage (NCBI taxonomy): Eukaryota > Viridiplantae > Streptophyta > Magnoliopsida > Malpighiales > Euphorbiaceae > Hura > Hura crepitans. The sequence goes on along the minus strand of CANXYI010534884.1, from coordinate 1,956 downwards.
TTGACAAAACATAAGAACGAGGTTGATTTGACATGGGATTACTTCTTGGAGGAGTTCTAAAAGAAGTAGATATCTGAGTAGTATTTAGATGCTAGAAGATAAGAATTTGTGGACCTTAAGCAAGGATGAAGTAATACTTGAGTATGAGAAGGACTTTGCCATATTAAACAGATATGCCAAGGACATGGTTCAGATGTAAGTTAACAAATGCAAGAGATTTAATGTGGAGATCAAGGCTAACATAGCTCCTATAAAGTTTTGAGATTTCTCTATAATGGTATCAGCTTGCCTTGTGGCAGAAGAGATATAAAAGGAGAAGAGAGAATTCTACTAGAAGAGAGATCGTATGATTAGGGATCAGCTAGTGTAGCCCATTATATAGATAAGAAGTTTAAGGGGACTCAGTCTGGGGCACCACAATAGACTTAAAAGCATAGTCAATCTTAGAGATAAGGACAAAGAGTGTAGAGTACAACAGGATAGCAATAGTCTTAGGTTGTTAGTGCTCCAGTGACCACATCTTAGAGTAATCAATGGCCTAAGTGCTAAACCTATGGTAGGAGACATAAAGGGGAGTGCTAGAGATCCAGACCATGAGTTTATTTTAGATATGGTGCAGCAGGCTATTTTATTAGGGACTACCCAAAATAGTCTAAAGGTGGACAAGGATCTATACCTAATTCAGTTAGAGGATTGAAAGGGGAATGAGGTGAGAAAATAGTGAGTACTCAGAGAGTTAGGGCTGAGAGTAGAGCTGAGACTAAAGTGTTTACTAGGTAGTATGCCATTGGAGCTAGAGACGAGACTAATATGCCTGATATGATAACAAATACCTTTCTTATCTTTGATTCTCTTACTTTAGCTTTGATTAATTCAGGGTCTACACACTCATATATATACACTGCATGGGCATAAGATTAAGGGTTAGCATTAGAAAACCTTAACATAGAGATTATGGTTAGCAACCCTATAGGTTAAGATATATTTGTAAATAAGGTCTATAAAGAATGTCGCTTCATAGTATAAGGACATCAGTTTTTGGTTGATCTCGTTGAGCTACCTTTCAATGATTTTGACTTAATCTCAGGCATGGATTGGTTGTTCAAGTATCAAGAGGTTGTAGATTGTAGTCAGAAGCAGATATCTCTTAAGGGTGATGATGGAATAAAGATCATAGTGCTTGGTGAGAGAATGGATTTTATCTCTAATGAGATATCAATCACTATAGCTAGATAGATGTTGAGGAAGGGTTGTCAGGCCTTCTTAGCACATGTATATGATGTAAGTAAGTGATAGCCAGATCCTAGTGTTATACCAGTGGTGTTAGAGTATGCAGATGTTTTTTCAGAAGAGTTTCCCATTTTGCCACTAAAATGGGAACTTGAGTTCATCATAGAAGTTTTACCTAGCATTGCACTAGTACCTATAGCTTTATATAAAATGGCTCTTATAGATTTAAAAGAGTTAAAAGTTAAATTGCAAGAGTTACTTGACAAAGGTTTCATAAGGTCGAGTATATCACCTTAGAAAGCTTTGATTTTGTTTGTTAAAAAGAAGGATGGTTCTCTTCGATTATATATGGACTATTGATAGTTGAACAAGGTGACCATCAAGAACAAGTACCCTTTACCAAGGATAGATGATTTGTTTAATCAACTTAGAGGTGTTGGGGTGTTTTTTAAGATTGATACGAGATTGGATTATTACCAATTTAGGGTTAGAGAGGTAAATGTGGCCAAGATTACTTTTAGGATGTGTTATGGCCATTAGGAGTTTTTGGTAATGCCATTTGGGCTTACTAATGCTCTTGCAGCCTTTATAAATCTCATAAATTGAGTCTTCCAACCTTTCTTAGATCAGTTTGTGGTGGTTTTCATAGATTATATCTTGGTATACTCAAAGAGTAAGGAAGAACATGAACAACATTTGAGAACATTTCTTTAGGTTCTGAGAGAT
>CANXYI010534833.1:0-17354 GCA_948208565.1 Hura crepitans | reverse complement strand
AATTATTTAATATTTTTTTTTATAAATACCATCCGGTTTATAAATCTTTTCGATTCCAATTATATATTGATTTAGCAAATAAGTGATTGACACATCATATGATTGACTCATTCTCCTATTTGTTCCTCGGTGCATATATATATATATATATATATATATAATTAATGCAATCACTTTCTAAGAGTGTGATGGAATAGAAATAATATCTTATTTTTTAATAAGAGATATTAATTTGAGTTTAAGAATTAAACATTGTTAAAGTTTTTAAAATGAAATTTTGCCCTTTATAATTTTGTTAAGTGTGATTTTAAATTAATCGTGTCAATAAATTTTAAATACGAAATAAATTATATTAAAAAAATTAAATAATTATTTTAAAAATGATTGATCGTATGACAGTTGTCAAAATTTGAACTCTCAATTCATTGGATAATGAGACAAATATCCGATCACCCGTTTATGTGAATAAGTTTATTTCAATTGTTTTTAAATGTAATGAAAAAAATAAATTTATTATTAATTAATTTTATTAACATATAAGAATTGGATTATTAATCAGTACATATATATATATATAAAAGATTAATGGTCAAATTATTTATAACTTTTCTTTTATATTTTTAGTAAATCTCAAAAATTATCAGTTCGTTGAAGTTAAATTTGTAAAATTTCATAGATGGATACCGTTCGAAGCACACAAGTTAAATTTGGGCAGCAATTTATTTTCAGGCAGGGGTTGAATAAAAAGAATTCGAGCATGAAAATTTTTAATATATATATAAAAATCAGTTTTTATTAATTATTAGAGTATTCATTTATTTTCATATATCATCGATCTACTTTTTTTTTTCTGTTCAAAATCATAAATAACATAGAGGAAGCAACAAAAGGAGAAAAAAAAGGTTTTCGGTGGATATATAATATATTGGCTTGAGTTGTATCTATCAATTAAGGTGGGTAAAAGTTATGATTATTTTGATATATTCGGTTCGATTTATTCGATTTTTAATTTATTTATTTTATTTTTTAAAAATTTTAATTTATTTGATTTTTAGATTATAAAAATTGAATTGACCGAACTCTTAAAATTATGTTATTTTATATTAAAACGATATCGTTTTAATATTTTTATACAAAAATTCAATTTATTAGATTCAATTTATCAAAAATTTCAACCAATTATTTTTAATTTAGCTAAATCGATTCGGTTATTTTCTATATAGAATTTGGTTTATATTATTTAATCGTTGTTTGAACCGAAGACCTGCTATTAAAAATTTTCTCATATTAAGTATTTTGGAAACTTCGCTCTCAAAACATTGTAGATTGTTTAGTGACTTTAGTCCATCAAATTAAAAGATACAATATGGAACTATGCCCTACTTTCATCCACGAGTCGTTTTTATTTATTAAATTGACATTAACAACGTATGGCTCTCCTTCGTTTTGTCCCTGCAAAATTAATTAAGTACTAGCCCCCCTTTATTTCCTCAAATATTCAACCGAATTTCATCTTGATTGAATGCAATCTCACATTAATTTTGATGTGTTTGGAGTGTCCACTGTTTACATATGTTACATTGATTTTAGAATAATTTAATAAACTTATAGTTAACAACCCTTTCAATTAACTGATTCGAATTTTAGTTAAAAAAATATTAATCGGTACAATTAATTTAACGCATTTTATTAATATATAAGTATAGTTAAGAATCAGTTTTGATCTCAAAATTGAACTGATTAATATTGGTTTTAGATAGTTAAAATTCTACTGAATAATTTATTTTTCTTTTTTGTTGATATTTTTTTTAGCATTATAATATTTTCTTTTAAAAAAAAAAGGGGCACAGAAGAGGGTCTTCGCATTCTCCTCGCAAGGCGGTGAATGGTTGGTCGAAGTCTAGAATCGGCAAGTGAAGTTGTACGGTGGCACACAAAGACAAGCAGCTTCCACTTGCAAGTCCACCAAATTACAGTTCCACAACCAATAAAAGATTGCAACGTGGCCGGAATTGCCTCCCCGTAACTGAAGAAAGAGTATGCTCCCCTATGATTGATTTATCAGAAATGTACTGTACTCGCTGGATCTTTGATGGGCAGTGCAAATTTTACCCCTCACACCTACTGGCGGTGTACCGTAGGAGTGTTCCATTAGCCAATGCATAATCCACGGTCAACGGTCTTGCTGTTTCTTCACCCTAATGCTTTGCATTTTGCAATAAAATGTTCAATGACAAGTTTTTTTTCCTTGTAATTAAGTAATTTAAATTAAATAAAATCGAATATGAATCAATTAAAAAATATTTAAATTTTAAATCATTCAATTATAACATCTGATTATAACTACAAATCCAATTTAACAGAAAAAAAATTTAATAATTAAACTTATAAATACACGTAATTTTTTGACTATATAAAACTTATTTATTTAATATTGATTTTTTAACCGTATTTAATTTGGTTACATTTATTTAAGGATAAAATTGACTCGAAAATCTTTAGAGAAACTTATTTAACTATTAAAACAAAAACAAAAAGTTTAGTTTGAGCCTTTACACCATCCATCTCTATTCTTTTGTTATTATTAGTTTTTTTACAGATAACTAGATTGCCAACAAGTTACCTGTTCCATTCCATACTGTCAAAACTACATAATCCATATCACAGTTAAGAAACAAGGTAAAATTATAAATAATTATTTATTTTTAATAGAAAATAAAATACAATTTTTAATAAAAATAAAACGAATTTATTAAATCCTGTCACATATTTGAGTAACGACTGCGATTATCTATTATTGGAAGACTTGAGAACAGCACAGGGTGTCACATTTACAATGAAAAAGTATCTAATTAGATAAATTAGTTTTTTTTAAACAAAAATCTAAATTAAATGATTAAAACAGATGATGCCTGCAATTTAAATGCACGTGACATAAGGGGGCTTTGGCTATCCAAATTTTATTTTTTTATATAAAATTTATAATTTTTTTAATTTGATTTCCTAATTTTTTTATTAAAAAATTAATCATAATTAATTTGATGATACCATATGGACAAAAAGTTCACGTGATGAATGTTGTGGTATAGGTGGGCTAATCAAATGACAAATCGCAGTACATGCCAAATTGCCAATTCAATATTCAACTTTTTTTTTTAACCATGGACAATCTTAAACTTTTAGAGAAATTAAAAATTCATTAAAATGATATTACATGTAGTTTAAGTGATTAAATATTTAATCAATTAAAATTTTATTTTTATTTTTTAATAATGATATAATTGCAAAATGATGTATACATATTATAATTTGATGCATATTTAATAAACTTGAAAAATAAAAAAAGATATTATTTATTTTTTTAACATCAAAAGATTATTCTATAGAAGATAAAATTTATTTTGTAGTGAGAGAAAAATGTTTTTTTATTTGTATTTTTAGTTTTATAATTTTAAATTTATAGCCTTCAAAACCATTTTGGTATTAATAACAGAAATTGTTTCAGTAATAATATTGATAGATGAGTTTAAATTTCATTAAGTAATCTATATAAACTTACGCTCGGATCTTAAAAATTTTATTAAAGAATAATATATATTAATTTTTTAATAAATATTATTTAATATTTAAATTTTATTAAGATTATTAATTTAAATTTATATTGAATAAATTTATAAAAATATAATATATATTTTTAAATATTTAAAAGTATCTTAAATTTTTAATTAAAAGGTACGACATTAAGATAATATTAATATTGTTTAATAATAATAATAATAATAATAATAAAGAGCAATGGGGATCTTTATTTTTATTTTTATAATTGAAATTGATTTTTTTTTTTTCATTTTATAATAATCTTTGGTCAGATCCTTAAAAAGCAATTAATATATGACAATCTCAGTAACTTTTGTCTCAGGTTCTAAGCTCTACCCTCCTCTCTATAAAGCAGCCACCCCAACCTCACTCTCTAATCAAAACACTAACTACGACTCTCTCTCTCTCTCTCTCTCTTCTTTCTAAAATGGAAAAGCCCATATCAGAGCCCTGGCGCCCTGACCTTGCCCTTTTCCGGCCACCGGAGACTCCTCATGAGCCCATGGAATTTCTGTCTCGTTCATGGAGTGTTTCCGCTTTGGAGGTCTCCAAAGCTCTGGCTCCACCGCAAATGGTTCTCTGTAAAAACGTGACCGGTGGCTCTGGCAGTGCCATTCTGGAGGATATTAGTGGAGAGTTGGAGGAGAATGCCACTGTTTCTGGAAACCCATTTTCTTTTGCGTCTTCTGAGACTTCTCAAATGGTCATGGATAGAATCATGTCACAGTCTGTAAGTATTTCGAAACTGAAATTGAAGAAGATAAAGACAAACTGTGGGATTTTTATTTTGATTTTATTTTCTTGGTTTCTTGGTTAAAGTTGTAAGCTTTTTCTTTGTTTTTTGTTCTTTTTTCCTTGTTTTTGTTATATAATTGGATGGTTTTGTCCTTTATTAACTTGGTTTTGATGTTACACTGTTTTTGGCTCTTCTGGGCATTTTGTTTTTGTTTCTCTCTTGAAACGATGATTCAAGCAAATACAACAGAATTTTTGGGAGAAATCAAATCAGTTAGTTTTCAAACTTGTGATGAACCATTCATCAATTTTTTTTTAATTTTCAGTTTGCTTCGAAGAAATCAAATTTAGATTTTTCTTTCTCCATTTCACACGCACTGGCAAACTCAATTTCTTAAATTTCTTTTTACTAAAGAGATCATTAATACTGATCTAATTCTTGTCGCTTAATACAGCAAGATGTTTCTCCACGCACTTCAGGCAGATTATCACACAGCAGTGGCCCTCTCAATGGTTCCTTAACCGACAGTCCTCCGGTGTCCCCCTCCGAGATCGACGATGTTAAGGTACATAAAACTCACAAGCTGTTGTGGGGATTTCAAAGGCGCAGTAGAAAATAAATTTTGGGTTTTAAAGCTTTAGTATGAATCAGGTCTCTGATCGACCGTACGTTTTTGTTTTTGCTCTTTTTGGACTACAATTGCTGAGCTATACTGTCTTATTCATGTTCAAGAAAACATATCTCAGGCTTTCTCTTTAATCAATGCTTTCTTTAAATTACTTTATTTAGCTTATTGAAAAAAATTATTTTCTCCAATATGCTCTACTTTGATAGAAAGAAAGAGAATAATCTTAATTTATTTACCCATTTTCTTTTCTTGATTACTTTTTTTAGTTAAACACAGAGAAAAAGAAGAGGAAAAAAAACTGAAATTTTGGTCCTTTAAATTAATTCTGTTAGGAAAAAAAATTTAATTCTGTTAGGATACGGGTGTGCAGTTAGTCCTTTGCCCAGCTGCATTTATGCTTATGGATTATTTTTTTCCGTCAAAAATCAAATTGAAATTCTGATTCCTGGAAAATTGGATTCAATAATTTGCCTATTCTCGTTATGGATTTTAGTTATATGAAGATGCCTAAGCATGATTTTGACGATTCCGTAAAGGGTAATTTCATGAGCCAAATGCATTGTTGTTCTGGTTTGCAGTATTGCCGTCCAAATAGCACCAGCAATACCCAATTCCGAACTCCCTCCGCCACGCCTGGAGCTGCCGTCTCCGGTGGCGGCGGTAAAACCGTTGGTAGGTGGTTGAAAGATAGGAAGGAGAAGAAGAAGGAGGAGACAAGGGCTCATAATGCTCAGCTTCATGCTACCATTTCTGTTGCCGGAGTGGCTGCAGCTGTGGCTGCGATTGCTGCTGCTACAGCCGCATCTTCCGGGAGCGGAAAGGATGAGCAAAGGGTGAAGACGGACATGGCGGTTGCGTCTGCTGCCACATTGGTCGCCGCCCAGTGCGTGGAGGCTGCGGAGGCAATGGGGGCTGAGCGTGAACACCTTGCTTCTGTTGTCAGCTCCGCCGTAAATGTGCGGTCCCCGGGGGATATCATGACATTAACCGCAGCTGCGGCAACAGGTAGATCCACAATTTGTAGGATTTGATGAAAAAGATTAAATCTTTTAAGCAAATTGATGCAATGGGTTCATATCAACAGATCTAATTTGGTATATTTGTAATGGGAATTTGCAGCTTTACGCGGGGCTGCAACATTGAAGGCGAGAGCATTGAAGGAGGTGTGGAATATAGCAGCTGTTATCCCGGTGGAGAAAGGATTAGGCGTAGCTGGTGGCCACGGTAGTAATGGTAGTTCTAATGGTAGTTTCAGCGGCGAACTTGTGCCAGAAGAGAATTTCCTCGGCATTTGCAGTAGGGAATTGCTAGCCAGAGGTTGTGAACTCCTCAAGCGCACCCGTAAAGGTTATTAATTACATTTTTAATTTGTTGTCATTACATTGATTATCCTGTGCTCCATGAATTGAAATGAGAAACCTGTTAATTGTCATTGTTGCTACAGAAGAAGAGAAATTTGAATTTCCTGTTTGATTAATGCAGGTGATCTTCACTGGAAAATAGTATCTGTTTATATCAACAGAATGAATCAGGTACATTGATTTTGTACTGATGAACACGTTTAGAAAGATCAAATCATGTTTAATTATTTGGATATGATGACTGATGGATCCAAGTTAGATCCGATAAAGATAAAAGTTGTGCAAGGAAAAAAGTTAAAGTTCAGAGAATTATGATGAACTAAATGGATCTACTTTCCTTGCTTTCTTTTGATGTTCTTCCCTAACCACCTTTAACTTTTTTGGAACTTCTTTTTGTGCAGGTTATGTTGAAGATGAAGAGCAGACATGTTGCTGGGACCATAACAAAAAAGAAAAAGAGTGAGTGTAATTTTGCTTTTGTCTTTCTCCATTAATGTGAAATGAAAATTGTTTAAGGGGTGGGGCTTCTTCCATTTGGGGATTTGAGAAAGTAGAAATTATTATGGGCACCAGAGTCTAAAAGATCAAACGTTTTGAACTCTCATCTTTTTGAATCTTACAGATGTGGTTTTGGAAGTGATCAAAGACATTCCAGCCTGGCCGGGCAGACACTTGCTGGACGGGGGTGAAAACCGGCGATATTTTGCGTTAAAGACCGTGTTACGGGGGGTTGTCGAATTCGAATGCCTGAACCAGAAAGAATATGATCTATGGACACAGGGTGTCTCAAGGCTGCTGGCCATAGCAGAAGAGAAGAGCAATAGGCATAGAATCGGACTTTGATGCACAAAAGGGCAAAGTCTCTAATGGAATGGGGAGAATGGGATACAGGATATGAAAGGAAAAAGCAAAATTTTATGGCCTAGTTGATAAGAATGTTCTTAAAAATTTGGGTGGGCTGTTGTTATTTTTGATGTTCCTATATTTTGTAAAGGAGGAGAAATCAAAAGGTTAGTTTGTATTGTATCCATAGAGTTCTTCACTTCTTCTCTTTTAGATTTTTGGTGTGGGAATATAAATTATTTTTTGGGTATTTTGTCCTGTGTTCTTGAAATGCAAAAGATGAGAAAAAGAAGTGATTTTAATCAAAAGAAAAAGCAAAAATACAAGTGAGATCCAAGTCTTTGTTTCAATCTGAAAAGGAAATGAAAAATCTTTAATACTGATATGGTCAAAAAGGATGAAAGGAATAAGAGCCTGTTTTTGCTGATAAAATAAAAAAAAAAAATTGAGCTTTTTCTTCGTTAAAATATATAAAATATCTTGTTTTAGAGGCCATGCTTTAAGGTACTTTGGGTTGGTGGAGCCATTCAAATTTGTAATCTTTCTACTTCTTTCCAATTATTTTTGTTTGGATTGAGTTAATTAAAGAGGTTTTGCAGATATTAAATTAATGTAAAAGTAGGGTTTTATCCTCTTTTCCAGAAGAATTTTTTTTATGTAAAATATGCTATGTGATGTGCATACGCTTTCAAACATATAAAGGTATAATTCATCATTTTCTGAGAGACATTATTCTTTTTAAATGTAGATAAGAAGTAACCTTTATTTTCTCTAGTCTTTTTTTTTTCCTTCTTTCTTTAACCAATATATTTTTTCCCCCTTGAAATAAAGGACAATGATGTAAAAAATAGAGGTTATTATTAAAATTATTATTATTTTTTAATTCTTATGGTTGGTAATATAAGTAAGTTTATATTATTATTTGTTATTATGAATTCTAATTTCAAAAGGGGCCGTTTCTTTCATAATATATAAAGGAAATTTACGTGTGGATAGGATTAGTCTCTATTAAACATCAAGATGGGCCTATAGATGGGCTTGGTCGTGAAAGCCTTGGCCCAATAGGTGACTCAGTCCAGCAATTGAAGACTTCTTTTCCTTTTTTTGGAGAAATTAAGGACGAGAGAAAGCCACACAAAAAGATTCCTAATCCTCTGATGATTTTCAGAGAGAAACCCTTTAGTTAAAAAAAAAAAAAAAATGAGTTCCTTCTCTGCAACGGCAAATGTTTTTGAGAATGGAAAGTACAAAACATCGATGGAGAAAGTAGAATCATCAGGAACATCATCATCATCATGTACCTTAAAATCATCATCGTCTTCTTCTTCATCTTCTACTGCTTCTTCTTCCCTTCCTTCAAAACCACTGTTGATTGCCATGCCTGATGAAGCTGGAGAATTTCCGATTGTTATTTTCCTCCACGGTTACCTTCTATACAATTCTTTCTACTCTATGCTCATCCAACATGTTGCTTCTCATGGTTTCATCGTCATTGTTCCTCAGGTAACCTTTTTTTCTTTTTATTTCAGCAATTAATCTCACTCGTTTGATCAATTCAATTGGAGTATGGCCAAGGTTTCACACCTATTTTTTTCCTACGTTAATGACAAACTGTGATTTATGCAAATTAAATTATTACTTGTTTTTCATTGGATTTCCATGAAAAAAAAATAAAATAAGAGAGTCTGTTACTGGATTAAGCATGGAGTAGAAACGATTAAACAAATTATCTGGGACTTTTGATATTGTAAAGCAGATAAGACGACACGTCGGTAAGTAAATGGATAAAGCAAAAAGAAATGTGTAGTACTTGTTTTCTCACTGGACAATTGTTGAACTACAAAGATTCCTTCTAGATGTGACTTTAATATCTAATTTTCTTAAAAAAAATGCAAAATTTTAAGAATATAATTCCAAGATTTAAGGTAATATCGATCAGAATGTTATAAGGTCAATTTTATAATTATTCCACAATTTTACATTGTATTTATTAGAGAATTGAGCTGATCCTACTTTTTCAATTTTCAATAATTAGATTATTCTCTGTTTGAATTGAGAAAGGGGAGAAAGTCTTTAAAAAATAATTTGAAACTTTGGCAGTTATACACGGTGGCAGGGGCAGATGCGAGTGATGAGATAAAATCAGCAGCTGCAATTACAGATTGGCTATCCAAAGGATTGAAAGAGGTGCTACCTCCCCATGTTCGTCCAAACTTAAGCAAGCTTGTTCTTGCAGGCCATAGCCGTGGCGGAAAGGCCGCTTTTGCATTAGCTTTACAAAAATCAGCAACTACCCTCAAATTTTCAGCAATTATAGGAGTAGACCCTGTTGATGGAATGGACAAAGGCAAACAAACGCCCCCTCCTGTACTTACTTATGTTCCTCATTCATTCGATCTCGATATGCCCGCAATGGTGATTGGTTCTGGTTTAGGTGAAATCAAAAGGAACCCTCTCTTCCCTCCTTGCGCTCCCAAGGGTGTTAACCATGAGGATTTCTATAAGGAATGCAAGAAACCAGCTTACTACTTCGTTGTGAAGGGTTACGGTCATCTTGACATGCTGGATGATGATACAAAGGGGATTAGAGGGAAAGCTACTTACTGTTTATGTGTCAATGGGAAATCCAGGGAGCCCATGAGGAGGTTCATTGGAGGTGTTACGGTTGCATTTATGAAAGCTTATTTGGAAAGCGATTTCAGCGATTTAATCGCCATTACAGAGGGGCAGACCGGACCAGTAGAGCTTCAAGCTTCTGAATTTTATGTGTAGAACTTAGATTTTAAGACAAAGATGTTATGAGCTTCGAGCTTCTGAATTTATATGACTTCATATATGGCATAAGTCAGTTTTACAGTGCTGTTCTATTTCCTGTTCTGTCTGAACTATATATGCGTATACAAGGTATCACCTATTATACAATACAATACAATACAATGGAAATGACATGCTCGTACACCTAATGAGCTTCAAGTGCTACTCCTCTCTTCTCAGTAATACTCTTGATGTACTCTGTCCAACGGTTTTCCTGTGGACGGTTGAATGCTGTCCAGACCGGCTCTCCAACAACTAACGTCATCAACTGCGCATCGAATGATTTTTATCAATCTAACAAATCCGATTGATTATTAATCATTCAGTTTTTGTGCTATATCTTGATTATTACCTTAACATAGTTACCGGTGTCAAGAGTGAAACGGTGGTAGATCCCAGCCGGAAGAACAATAAGATCACCTCCCTTGATCCAGATTCGGATCCAACGATCATGCTTGTCTCGAACATCAAAATATCCACTTCCTTCTAAGCAATAACGTATCTCTTCATCAGCATGTATGTGCTCCGTGTAGAAGTTCTTCAACTTCTCCTCATAGTTGGGAACTTTCTCTGGTCATAAATCAAGCAAATCCTACAAAGTGTTTGGACAACTAGAAAAACTGATATAAATGTCGCCAACAGAATAATTAGAAAAAATAAAAAAAAAACCCCGAGAAAATACCATATAATTGTATTCCCTGGCTTCCCTGATCTTCCTCAATTCTTCGTCATTCTCATAGTCATCTGGGTTCAAGTGCCAATACAGGACTCCCAGCTCTGCATAATCATGGCAATGCTCAATCGCACAGAAACATAACATGTTAATAAAAAGAAGAAGAGAACCCAGAAAAGATATCAAACCAGCCAAGTGATCCAACGAAACGAACTCTTCTGGTTTCCGGCCGTGAGCAAGCCTCTGATCTTCGTCACTGTCGTCCATGAACCATGCCTGCGACAAGCATCGTATCAGCTCCAATTAGTAATCTAGGAAAAGGGTAATTTCGAATCCAATGTTGAAAAAGAACCGACCTCGATAGCCATGGTTGTAAAGCGCGCGAATTAGACTGCAGTTAAGAGCGTGGCATCGGCGAGGAGAGGGGCGTCCCTAAATACGTCAATTCTTGATTTCTCTGCTTCTTATTGTCACAGTTGCCGCCACCCGCGTGTAGGATCCGCTTTCCTCTTGTTCATTTGTGGTGTGAGTAATTGTACCCAAAACATTATCACTTTTGGCATTTTCCAGTGATTTTATATTTATATGACGAATATTTTTCATTTTTCTTCTCTGTTTTCGTTTAATTCACAAAATGAAAATCTTAAATTTGGAACCGTGATAGAAGCAGAACCCCATGTTCAATTCCTTGCAATTCGATTGGCTTCAAGTTCCCCTACCCATTTATACAGGAGAAAAAAAAAAAATTTTACTCTCATAGTTCTTGAAATTATCGAAGAAGACCTCTCAATCTTTTTATATTATTTAAAATAGGTATTCTTTAGATATTATACTCTTTCGCTATTAGACTTACCAAAATAGATATATTTTATCCCTAGAATATAATAATTTTATTAGATTAATTTTTTATTTTAAAAAACTTAAAAGAAAAAAATAATAAAAAGAAAAGCTTAAAAATATTTTCTAATTAATTCGAAAAATATAAAGATAAAACAAACTTTACCCTTAAAAAAATGGGGAAATAAAAGATATGTGAGGAATCTAGTGGAGCATGAAAGGATGATTTCTACTTCGGCCTCTGTTACAGTATGTGCGTTTAGATTGTGTTTAATGGTCCCAATTTGCAGAGAGTAGATTTCATGAAAGTGCGAATTTGAACAGTCCTAGCAAACATTCTTCTACCATGTGAGACTTACTCTGCAAATTTGAACTGTTGAACACCGACATCGCCCGTATACTATGAGCATTCTCCAATTTCGCAGTAGCCTAGAGAAGTGGGGGAAAAAAATAAGTAGCTTACAGAAGAAAGAACAGTCAGAGAACATCATATGCCTTCATGCAACATTTCGAGGTGTCATGTCGGTACTCCTGAAAGCTAGTCTACGAATCACGTTGAGCAACATGCACATTCAATAATTAGGTAAGCTTAAATTTACATCATCTGACAAGAGCAGTTGCTCAGGGCTGCATATCTAAACCTCACAATATTACAGTTGGAAACAAGGAATTCCTCAGACCATCATCCTAGTACAAAATTCGATCAACTGAGAGTGAAATCCCTCTTTGTAAAGAAGAGATTCTCTCGTAGGGATCTTCAGAACTGGGCAGGGTCCTAGAAAATGAAGTTATAAAGCCTTCATGATCAAGGAACAGCTCGAATCATGTAAGATGCAGACTTGATGAAGAGTAGTAGGTTGGCTTGGTTTCTTCTTCTTCTTCTTCTACAATGTAGTCTGGCTGAAAAGGAACTCTACGCAGTACACACAAAGCAGAGTCGATCGCATGGAGCAGTTCAACATTCTTGGATGTCTGCAGAGCACCAATTGAATAAATAAGTAAAGAACCATTTTATATAGCCTGACCATGTAGAATTATAAAACAGTAGCAATACCATTAAAATTAAAAATCACAGCATCACAATGGAATCGGCCATTTTCATATTGCTCGCACATTCATGGACAGTTTGCAAGCAGGAAATTTAACCACAGCATCAAATGGGCATAATCCAGACATGGTTTGAATGGCATGTAGATAGTCAACTGCTATCTCACAAAATGCTTAATGGTATATATATTTTTTCTTATTCTTCAGAATTCTATCAAGCAAACAAGATTGCAAAACGCCACAGGTGAAATGTTTGTCATCAAAATTTCATTAAGTACTAAAACCACAATCAAGATAAACAGGATAAGACAAACAATGGAAAAGAAATTTGCACACACCTTCATTTAGGTCCATGGAAAAACTAGCAATCTTTGGCTGAACACCAGCGGAAGTACATGAGGTATGTGGCACTCCACAATCGGGCGGAGAGCTTGTGCTGCTTCTGGTTGATTGTTCATTTGAGGTACGTGGACTCGTATGATGGTTCAAATACACCTCCAAGCTAGAAGAAGTAGGTCCCAAATTTCTCCTGCTCTTGAATCTTCCCCTGATATATATGTTGAAAAAAATGGTGTTCGATGAATAGGATTCCAATAACTGTAGAAAACAAATGGAGTTATCCAGTGAAAATGCTAGGCATTGCCAATACCTATCTTTTTTCTTCTCCCGATATCTCTGCAATGACATTTTTCTTGCCTGACCCTCTACATCTTAAAAAGATTAAACAGGGTTATAAAGGCGTGTAAATTGTTAAACCGTTTCTCACATACATGCAGTATCTAAAGTAAGATCCTGCTCAGTGTACTTTTCTCTGCAGAACCTGAAACAAATGGTTACAATACAGTGTAGCAGGACTGCAGAACTGCAGGACAGTAAAAGCAGCAGGAAAAGGAAAACACAATTTTGAAAGAATGAAGCAGAAGAGACGAGGGAATGGTGGAAGTAGTGCTAATTCCATTAGTGCCTGTGACGATAGTTTTGCTTGCATCTAAAACAGTTGCTGTTAGATGCTGAGGGGAATATTGCCACCTCAGCACATGCAAGGCAAACAATTGACAGTGCATTAAGCATAAGCGAAAGTGATTAATGGCTACACCTAGCATTTCCTATGCAAGGAAACATGGTAGTGGCAAATATAGTGCTCAAAACAAGTGCATTATCAGTGGAAGCAACAGTATATGACTTTGTTGGGTGTGATAGAACTGCAATTGATACAAGCCAATTATCTGATTACAAGACAGATTATAAGTATCCATGCAGTTTATCTTTCTTTCGCTTGCTTCTGCCGATCCACTTATAAATCATTATAAGAACAGTATTGACATTGATTGATACCAAATACAATCCACTTGAAAAAGGGAAAAAGTTTTAAGCATAATGAGTTTTTACAATCTCAGTCTGGTAAAGACATCAACTTAAAACAAAAGCTCAGTGTCTAGCCCATTTAATTGGCGAGTTCCAGAGAGAAACCCATTGACTCATTTTCTTAAAGGGAGAAAGTATAATTTTACCCTTAAAGTTTCTCAGAGCTCTATTATGCCCTTTAAGTTATTTTCACCCCTATAAGTGCTAAAAAGAAGTGTAAATAGGAGTATTTTGCACTATCTTCAACAACCGCAATGGCATTTTGCTCCAAAAACAACTTGATGGGCAATAAAGCTCCAAGACAAAATTTTAAATGCAAAATAATACATTTTTCGTTAAATTAAATACATATGCTGAGAAGGTACTTATCCTCTTGACCCACCTAGATATCTTAGTGTTTAAGATGTAAAGTATTCAAATGTGCAAAATTTAGATTTTCTTCATTACAAACAAGGATTCATCAAAGAAATAATGAAATTTTTATAGCGTAATAAACTAGGGAAGGTTCATTACCATGGTCAGGAGCTGCGTTTCCTTTCTCCCTACATTGCTGAGAACATTCTGTCATCTTCTCTGTAAAGTCAATTTATTTTTTCACTTTAGTATCAGAATCTCAAAGCTTATGCATCTTGAGAGTGTGAGACTATGTGTTAAAAATACCTTTTGAGTTTTAAAGACAACATTAGTTCATTTCTTGTGTCAGTCTAACCAAATTTATCATTAGTTGCAGATGGCATCATGTCAAGGTCGAATAACAATAAATTCTATTTCAAGCTTTCAAATGGAGATCTAGATAGCAGTCTATTATATTACGAACAACTACATTTCCTTTTATAGACAATACTGTCTTCAATTATTTTTTTCCTTTTCTTATGATAAGGACACTTGCTCATACATCTTTCCAATTCCTATACATATCTCTAGCATTAGTGGTGTT
Organism: Hura crepitans; assembly: GCA_948208565.1. Classification (NCBI taxonomy): domain Eukaryota; kingdom Viridiplantae; phylum Streptophyta; class Magnoliopsida; order Malpighiales; family Euphorbiaceae; genus Hura; species Hura crepitans. Next base: position 2,516 of record CANXYI010534833.1, on the reverse strand, counting down.
TAGTATAACTGATTCTTGAAATCACAATCTAAGTCCCAGAAAGTTAGAAGACTCAAAGAGCAGCATGTAGATACTGTATGCTTAAATCCTACCTGTTTGGGCGGTCTGTGAGATGGCGGCAAAGACATGTTTGTCACTTGGAATCTGTAAATGATATGGAAATGAAAATGCAGGTCTACGAATCGGATCATCCAAATGCGACTGAATTGGACTTGCTGCAAGATGCATGATTGCCTGGGCCTGTAAATCCATATTTTGGATGCATTGGAAGGCCATCATGCTATCAGAGTTACCCCAGGTATCCATGCAAAGGGGAAGCTTCATTACCTTATCAGGTGGGACTCCGTCATACACATTCACCTTTCCACAATAGAAAATTGTCATTTGCCCAACCAAATTATCTGTGACAGCAGGATTTCTGTGACCACATTTCCAAAACATTATGTCAAAAGAGTTGAATGGTATATAGAGAGAAATGGAATAATGCCCATTTCTAATCATATCTGTTAGCCATGCTAATGCATCGATTGGTATTTCATACCATCCATCTCTAGAACCAATTAACTAGAAAATTTGCATCATGAAAATCGGACTCCACAAATTATCAGGAGAAAAATAAATAAATAAATAAAAGAAAGAAATGTAAGAGAATATTCTTGAGTTCCAAAGCTATACCGTTCACAAATCATGCAGCAAGCAATCTTCCCAAACAAATTCACCCTCGCCACATCCCAAAAAAAAAAAATTAAAATTAAAAATTAAAAAATTAGCATTTTTTTCATTTCTGAAACCCTTCAGCTTTCTTCAGAAGGAATTTAGCCTCAACCACAAAGCTAGTGGTACCAATGCAAGCGATCTGCATTAAACAGCTTGCAGTAAAACTAAAGGCAATTTCAATCCTCACAGTAAGAAACTAACTCAGAGTTGAATATCCATTTTCAGAGCATGAATTTGTAACTAAAAAACAGCATTTAACTCCACAGTATATTTGTTGCTGTGCATTAATTACAAATCTTGTTAACGAACAGAAAGTACTATCGAAAAAAGAAAATACAAAATAATCTCTAAATACAAAATAATCTCTCAGGCAATAATCCGAAATCAAGATTAACCTGGAGGCATTGGTTTTATCATCTGCCTCTTCTCGTAGGCAATCTAGTGACCCCGGAGGATCAGATTTGGGAGAATCATTTTGCCGGCAGGGAACAATCTCATCCACCGATACCGAAACTAGGTTGTTTGTATCACTCGGTTCCTTAGCTGAATCAGCCGAATTTGAAGTCGCCTATAGATATATTAATGCTATTTAATATTTTATATATTCAAAGAATAAAAATACCGGCTCACTGTCAGTAGAGAGGAATTGAGACTCACTGCCGGTTTGGAAACTAAGATTTTCCGGAGAGCACCGGCGCCCGAATCTTCGCTAGTTTCACGTAAAGCTTTGAGGGAGATTACTTGCTGGATCGCCTGCGATTTGTTCCACGAAGGTCTGCGCATTCCTGTACGGACATTCTCACAGAGGCGGAGAAAAGTAATGGAGACACGTGTCAGCTGCCTCGCAACTTATGGACACCGGAAAATATGGCGAAACCAAAGATAGAAAATGGAAAAGTAAAAGAAAATGAAAAAGAAATTAAAAAAAAAAATGGAAGACCTTTCTCTTTGAGGTATTTGCGGCAATCTTCGCGGGTGAGCTGGGAAATGTCTTCTTCAGTGAGCTGACTGAGGGGCTTTTCAAGTATCGAACGAGCTGACGTCACGCCGGCGTCCATGTCGTCGGATTCCGGCGAGACACTCACCAGTTGAGCTGCGGAAGCTGTAATTTCGTGGCAGAAGGGTGAAAATTGAAAAGCGAGGAAAAGGAGAAGGGAAAGTGAGTGATAGTGTGGGGAAGGCCAATGCTTTCTGCCTTTTCTTTTTCCTTTCTTTTTTATTTTCTTTTTTCTTTTACCGAGCTGGGGTTGAACCCTAGGCTGCCACGTAGGTAACTGTATCGAATAACTGTGCATGAACAGTGGTTTTTAGTTTTTACTTTTTACAGTGGCGTAATGAAATCGTTAAAAGTTTTATAAAATTTCGTTTCTGCCACTCAAAAACCTGGCTTTTGTTGTGAAAATATCTGTAATTGTTAGTTTATTACGCTAACCGTCCAGCCATTGCCGTTACTCATGGTTGTTAGGTTCTTAAGTCTTCGTTTTTTTATTTAATATGAAAAACCAAAAAAGTCAACCACTTTTTTTTTATAATCCACCTGAGTATTCTGAATTCAATTAATCTAGATACGAACAGGATAAACATCTATAAAAATAGTTAAAATGTTTCATTCAAATATTTAATAATATTTTATTTTTAAAATTTAAATTTAAAATTTCGATTTAAAAAAAATAGAACACTTATCATCGCATCTCACTTTTTGAGAATATATAAAAAAATTTACCACTTTAATTCAACATAAACAGAATAAAATTTACTTTTTCTAAATTTAGATAAAATTTACTTCATAAATACGAAAA
>CANXYI010534831.1:0-13375 GCA_948208565.1 Hura crepitans | reverse complement strand
TGTGATATGTAATTAAATAACTACAGACAGAAACACCCTAGGGGTAAAATGGTTATTTTGCATGATAGCGCTTTAAATGCAACTTAGGCCATCAGTACAAGATAAAATAGGGATTTTATGCATATATTAATTACTGGACATGGTTTTAATGACTGAATTCACCACTGAGTATTTTTCTACTCAGCCTACCTATTTCAGTGTGCAGGTACCAAGAATAGGGACGTCACCTTGTAAAGCATGTAACAGAGTTTAAAGGTCATATTGAAAAGGTCGATCATGTATAATGTAGATTTTTCACTCTATGTACCTAGGTGAGGGAAAGTAGGTGTGATTTATATAAGGGGCATAAGGTTATTTTTGTGTATATCAGGCCATGTTGTAATTATTCAGGAGATGATTTCTCTTATGTATATGTGCTTTGTGTTATATGTTTGTGTGCCTGAGGCTCTATATGTTTTGTTGTGGCCTGAGGCCTGTGACTGTTATGTGATAAAAGATGTTGATAGGATGATAACTAGGGGACTAGAAGGGTCTAGGAGAGGTGATATATAATATTAAAGTGTTTATAGGTTGAATTTGAATTTTTGGATAGTGACTAGGGAAGTTGCTATGCTGCCAAATTTTTAGATGATACTAGATTGTGTGAGATCCTCTCTGTTATACCTGAAACATGATAATATGAACTTATGGATTATAGGAACTAACATGAATAATTTTGGAATAAGATATAGTTGTCTAGTGTAGTATAAGTAAAAGTTAAACGAATGACCATGAGGGCAATTTTAGGATAGGTGACTTGGTGGGAAGTGCACTGGTTATTAGGTTTGTCCAAAAATCTAGTAGAGGGTGTCACATCTTATCTTAGCATACCATCGCTTTTTATCTAGGCTTACAGTGCCACTCTTATATGTCTACCATCCTTCTCTTCATCTTAGAATAATTTGACATGTCAGTAGTAAATGGTATCACCACCGATAGGCTTTCTTTGTGCACATACACCATGTACTTTAAAATATCATTGGAATTATATCATAACTACTCAAATGCTATCTCTATCAATTCTTACTTATACTAATACATTACTGAGTCTCACTTCCTCCTCTACCACATCAATTACGTACTTTCATAATTTATCTATTAAGGGTCTTCAAACTACAACTGAAGGTGAGAGTGGTAAAGGAGGTGGTATTGTCAAAGATATGACTCCCACCATAAGGTACTGGCAAAGAGCTTTATACTTTAAGGCTAACTATGACTATGCTGCTGGGGATAGCTTTAGGGAAGGGACATATTTTCCTTCTCCGATATGCACATAGCACTAACAGGGATCTAAAGTGAGTCTAGTGGCACCCTTTTATGCCTATTAAATGGGTTTAACTAAACAAGCACAAGCATTAAGTACCAAGCATACTCTTATGTTGAATTGGGAAATACAGACTCTAAGATCTTAAAACTGCAAAATTAGGCTTTGATACCATAATTGTAAACCTAAACTCCTCAGATGGTACTGATTATCTAAGGAAGGGTATTACAAATGAGCTTATACTTAAATCTAATGTTAATGATCCCCTTAAAAGGTCTCAAAGTAGGGTTCTAGTCAATTTTATTTGTTAACTTCGTTACTCTATGAGAATTTATTTTATTAAAGGATTGGTTGAGACTAAATTTTGGTAGCAAAATGGCTGTTTGAATGCCTTACCAAAAATTTTCCTATAGAAAAACACTTCTATAAACATTAATTTTAATCTTTCAATCCTCACATAGACTATAATAACATCAAATAACTCTAACATCATATATGTAACATCATATATGTAAGCCTATCACTCCTTGTGACACACTTAAGAAACACAACTAAAAACTCTTCCTTAAATAAAGATGTCATTCTAGGCTTATCTTGTCTAGTTCCACCATATGTCAACTTGCTATCATTCAATCATCTTAGTTGAACTCCTACACTTCTATTTATCTCAACTCACATGACATTCATGGTACATTAGATCTACGAACTAAAGCACATTCGACCAAAAGAAAGGTATAGAAGAACCCTAGCAACTGCATAAAATCCCTTAGTTAACCAATCAACCTATCCATCTAGGTTGTTCACTTGTATGGGCTACTAAAAAGTTCTATTTTAGTTTCACCATCTTACCTTAGGTTAAGATAGTTTTTAAGGTTGATTTGGATATCAATTGATTAAAAGAAAGAAGAAAATAATGTATTATCTATTATTTTATCATAATTGCCCCTTAAAATATAATTACATGCATCATATAACATAATACTACGGCATACTTATGACCGAATGCCATACATAAATACATAACATGCTTAATGTGCATATAATTAACAATGAAGCTTAACACACATAATTTATGTCTATCCATAATATAGCAGAAGCCACCATAACATGTCATTCCTAATGTACTTTTTCTTTAGTATATTATTATGATAAGATTTTGCTCACTAATGCCATATTATCATTTTAACTAAGATAACAAAAGACACATCATCACTCATATTACATCTTTTATGGCTAAAAAAATGTAAGTTTACATGTAATCATTATTCTACACACATATATATCAAGCATTTTAGCCACCCAAATAATAATGCTAAAATAATTTTTTTCATACAAATCATGCTAAATTTTTTTTTCATACCATTATCATAATGTTATACATCAATCAATGCACATAATGAGAGCCATAATCATATATTGCAACATCTCACAAATTAGGCACCTGTGTGACATAAAAACATTAAAAATGCATTATAGGCCTTTGGGCTACTACATAATCCACCTTTAAAACTTTCATTTTTATACCATTATCATGTTATTGGATTTCACAAACCTTGCATAAGACATGCCATATCCATTATAGGAAAACATTCTTCAAATTAAGTGTAAAAGAACAATGCAACATTCGCCATGCATGGAAAGTCATTCGACCATAAGCACACACCAACATAAATCATCAATTTCATTATCTTTCATGTATCATGAGATGTTTATACAATGGCATAACATATTTCTTAAGCATTACTTAACATTATTATTAATTATACATGGTTATATACACATATACGCCCACTTTTTACTTAAGGCATACACATATCAAGCATTTTACTTCAATTACACTTACTTTTGGTTCAAAATAGACCCAAAAAGATCAGTCATACCTTTTCCTTGCCCTTGTCTTTTCATTTTATCAATTTTCTTTACAAATAAAAATAAGCTCATTACAAAAAAATAACCATATAAAATCAAACAAACATAAAAAAAATTAAAATTGACTTTATAAATATGATCTTAGGCATCTAATGAATAGTAAAATAATATTTGGACCCAAAAAAACTTACTTGAGCAAAAATGGATTACTATTCATTGAGATAACAAATCAAGAAAAGCCTTCAATTTATCCTAAATCTCTTGCAAGAATTAATGTGTAAAGGTTATAAAGGCTAGGATTCAGAGGCAAATTAAAGTTTAGAGGACTTATATTAGAGGGAGAAACAATAGAAAATGAGGGAGGAGATAAAGAAAATCTATAGATTTCTAAGGGGAGCAAAGGAGATGAAGATTTTACCACTATTCAAAAGTTACCCCTATTTAATTCACTTCAACTTATATATGTGTAAAAAATATTAATTCAACATCCCTTCTTCTCTAATTTGAAACTAAATCCCTTATTTTATTTCCTTTGTAAACCTCTAAATAAACCCATAAAAATCACATAAACTAATTTACATAAGTCTCTAAAAATCTAAGCTCGAAAACTAAGAAAAACCACTTCAAAATGTAACTTTTTAACTTTATTCGATTTAGTAAAAATACTCCCCAATATCTAAAAACTCCAATTCTAGTTCCAATGAACAATTTGGAATATTTGAGTAGCAAATTACATTAATCCCAAAATTTTGTCAACAAAAATTGAAATATTTTATGGTTCAGCTAAAACTAAGTAATTATTTATGTGACGTTGTCATAAAAAACTATCATTTTTAACAACATAATTGAATTCATTTTCACTTTAGATTTTGCCCAAAATTAAATTATGATTAATACTTCTATTCATTAAAATTAATGTGTCTAGGTCTCGAGAAACACCATTCATATCCTGGGAAGTATTATTAAGGACACCATTATTTTTAAGAATTACATTTCTTCCCTTCTTAAAAGAAATTTTTTCCTTAAAATTACCTTATTTGAACAACTAAGGGCACTACTCTCGCATCTGAGCTTAACTCTCTTTGGTAGCTTCTTACACACCATGATGTCTCTAAAGCACTTTCACAAAAAGGTATGGTCTTGTTTCTTAGCTCCTTTTTTTTTATAGCTATGATTTTTATTTGTTCCTCCTCTTAAGACAAATTAGGTTATATCTCTACTTCCCCTATTGACAAAACATGTGAGAGGTTTGATATATACCTTAGAAGCATAGACACATGAAAGACATCATGCATCTGCTGAAGCTTAGGAGGCAAAGCTAGCATATGGGCTACCAGCTACACATGTTCAGTCACTTTGCATGGAACAATAAACCTTTGATTTAACTTGCCCTTTTTACCAAAATGCACATCTTTCTTCCATGATGATAATTTGAAAAGCACCTTATCTCTCACTTTATATGGAATGTCCCTTCTTTTCAAATTAGCACAAGACTTCTATCTATCCAAACTACCTTCAATCTATCCTTGATGATCTTTACCTTTTCTTTTGCATCCTTAATCAAATATGACCCTATAAGCTAGGCTTCACTTAGTTTATTCTAGCATAAATGAGTTTGGCACTTTCTTCTATACAAGGCTTCAAAAGGGTCCTTCCTAATCTTTCTTAATGACTATTATTATAAGCAAACTTAGTCAAGGAAAAATATTGATCCTAGCTTCCATTGAATTTGATAGCATAGCTTCTAAATGTATCCTGAAGCACTAATCCAACATGCTTAACATGAACATCATATATAACCTAACATCAAAATCACTCAAGTACAAAAAAGTTACTTAAATGACTCTTTCTAATTGACCATCGGTCAAAGGAAAAAATGCCATACTAAAACTCAATCAAGTGTCTAAGGTATTGTTAAGCTTCTTTAAAAATCTCAACATAAACCTTGGGTTTTAATTTGATATGATAGAAGTAGTCACTATATGCAATCTGATGATCTCATCAATATATAACTCAGCAAACTTCTCTAAAGAGTAATCCATTTAGACTGGTATGAAATACGTAGTCTTGGTTAAATGATTTACCACAACCCAAACTAAATCACATTTGCTTCTTGTCATAAGTAAACTAACTACAAAGTCCATAGTGCCTCTATCCCATTTCCACTCAAAAATTGCTATAGGATAAAGCAATCTAGAGGGAACTTGACCCTTCACCTCTACTTGTTGGCAAGTAAGGCATTTGGTCACAAACTGAGATATATCTCTTTTCATGTCTGGCCACTAGTAAGAAGTCTTTAAATACTAATACATCTTAGTGCTACTAGGATGCATAGCATATAGAGCACTATGAGCTTTCTATTAAATTTGCTTCCTTAGATCTCTATATCTAGAACACATATCCAGTCATGGTAATATAGACAACCATCACTTTTAATCTCATACTTAGTAGGCTTCCCCTCTTGGATCAAATTGATAACACTCACAAGCCTATGATTATCTTTCTATGAGTCCTTCACTTACTATAACAAATTGGGCTCCACTTGTAAATCAACCAAAAGAGTACCATCATTTATAAGCCTTAACTTAACATTCATAGCCATTATGGCTAACATAAACTTCCTGCTAAGAGCATCAGCTACTACATTAGCCTTTCAAGGATGATAATCAACAAGGTAATCATAGTCTTTAATTAATTCTATCCGTTGTCTCTATCTCAAGTTTAGATTTTTCTATGATGGAAGATAATTTGAGCTTTTATATCTATATAAAAATAGCATCTCTCTCTATAAAGATAGTGTCTTTAAATCTTTAGAGCAAAAATAATCATCACAAGCTCTAGATTATGTGTAGGATAATTCTTCTCATATGGCTTTAGTTGTCTTGAAGCATAAGCAACAACTTTTCCTTTTTACATAAGAACACACCCTAAACTATTCAATGATGTATTATTATAGATGATGAAATCTTTCCCAGATATTGGCTGTGTAAGAATTAGAACTTTCATTAACATGGCTTTAACTTATAGAAGCTCACTTGACACTTATCATCCTAAACAAACTTGACATTCTTCCTCAAAAGATGTGTCAAAGGTGTTGCAATAATGGAAAACTGCTTGACAAAATGTCTATAATACCCAACCAAACTAAGAAAACTTCTAATCCCAGTCATGTTTTTGGGTGGCTTCCATTCCATAACAACTTCAATCTTACTCAGATCCACTCTGATACCTTTTACAGTGGCTATGTGTTCTAAGAAAGACACCTTACGTAGCCAAAACTCACAAATGTTAAGTTTGGCATATTGTTTTTCCTTTCTTAACTTCTATAATACCAGCCTCAAATGTTATTCATGCTCTTTCTTACTCTTAGAATAAACTAAGATATCATTAATGAAAACCATAACAAACTGATCCAAGTAAAGTTAGAAGACTCTCAATTCATCAAGTCCATAAAAGCCACTAAAACATTAGTAAGCCTAAATGGCATTACCAAAAACTCATAATGACCATACCTTATTTGAAAAACAATCTTAGCCATATCTACCTCTTTAACATTTAATTGGTAATATCCTAACCTCAAATCATTCTTAAGGAAATCGCCTACTCTTTTAAGCTAGTTAAACAAATCATCTATATAAGGCAACATATACTTATTTTTAATGGTTACTTTATTTAGTTGACTATAGCCAATAGATAATAGGAATGAACCATCCTTCTTCTTTACAAACAAAACTAGTACTCTTAATGGCGACACACTTGGCCTTATGAAATCCTTCTTAAGCAACTCTTGTAACTGGATTTTTAATTCTTTTATCTTCGTAAGAGCCATCCTATATAGAGCTATAGATACTAGTGTAGTGCCATGTAAAACCTTTATAGCAAACTCGAGTTTTGGTTCTAAAGGCAAATCGGACAACTCCTTAGGAAAAACATCCATATACATTAACACTACTTGTATAAGACTCGCCTCTGGTTCTTCTCTTCTTGTGTCATACATATATGCTAAAAAACCTGGCAACCCTTTCTCAACATCATCCTAACTATAACAACTGATATAACATTAGACAAAAAGTTCATCCTCTCACTAATAATTGTAATCTCTATCCCATTACTAGCCTTAAGAAATGTTCGCTTCTACTTACAATCCATAATCACTTGATACTTGGACAACCAATCCATGCCTAAGATTAATTCAAACTCTTCAAAAATGTAACTTGATGAGGTTAGCTAAAAACTTATGTCCTTACACCTTTAAGGGACACTCCTTGTATACCTTGTTTACTATGACATGCTGACCTATAAGGTTATTAACCATAATCTTCATGTTAAGAAGTTCTGATGCTAACCCCCAGTCTTATGCCTATATAGTGCATGTATAAGAGTGTACCCAAATATATTAATGCTAAAATAGAAGAATCAAAAAGAAGAAAGGTACCTACTATCAGTTTAGGTGAATCTACCTCCTCTTTGGCTCAAATGGCATATTGCCTAGCATGTGCTTTAGGCTCTACTCAATCCTATAATCTGGCCATTTGAGTACCTTCTAACCTCTCTCCTCTATCACCTCAATCTACTCTCTAACCTCATATTGAAGCAGGTGTAAATCTTTTCTAGGATTGGACTTTTTTGGATATTCTCTAAGAAAACGGCCCGCTGAGCCATAATCGAAACAAACCCCTAGCTTGATCTTTCAGCACTCTCCCTTGTGTCTCTTATGGCAAATCTGACATTGTGTCACTATAATACTCTTAGCTATAGTCACTAGGGTGCTAGCAACTTGAGATTGCTACTTTGTATTATTCTTATTCCCTTGGCCTACTTTTTATGATTGGCCCTATTTCTAGGATTACTTTTATGTAAATGGCTAACCTCACTTATAACTTTTCTCTAAATTCTAGGTTATACTACATGTTCCTTGACCAAAAGATCTCTTTTTCTGCTAGAGCTCATATCTCTCCTTCTAAACTTCCTTCGTTACATGACAAGCTATCACCAATATAGAAAATCTCTAATATTCATCGAAGCTATATGCATCTTGATATCCATATTAAGTCCCTTCTCAAATTGCTTACATATGTTAGATTCTATCTCTACCATATATTTGGCATACCGGCTCAGTATGATAAAGTCCTTCTTATACTCTAGTATAGACCTCTGACCTTGCTTTAGATCTATAAACTCCTATCTAGTATCCAGGTAGTGTTCAGTAATACACTTCTTCTAAAACTTTTCTAGGAAGAAGTCCTAAGTCAAATCTACCTCATTCTTATGCTTAATCAAAGCCTCCAACCATTTGAAGGCTTTCTCCTATAAAAGAAAGGCTGTATAGATGATCTGAACAGTCTTATCTGGCCAGTACTATGCCTTACCAAAATTTGCCACTTCTTCACCTTTAAAGTCCTCAGCTCCCATCTTTTTTATCCTCTCAAGATAGGTCTTTTAAGGTTGAGGTAGTGATAGTGGTCACTAAACTAGTGGAGGTGGTGGAGGTGCTAGTGCTTTGGCCTATCTTAATAGCTGTAACATCTCTTCAAGAAAGACAAGTGGTACTTGTGCTACTAAAAATTCCTACCTAGCATCACTCCTAGTAATAAACTGACCCAGATAGCCTTTTGTCCAACTATCATTAGAGCATGGCTCTTAACTTCCTCATCACTATGTGGTGTATGGGAACTCATCTTTGATCTATAGGTAAAAAATAGATTATAAGCCTTAATATCATACTATTACATGATGCATGACTTTAAGACCTAAGGCACTTATATGTAACCCTTAAATACTAAGGAATGCCTAAACTGGAGCTCCAATAACAACCAAATGTGACACCTCTTACCTGATCTGATCGATGGATTCAAATAAGGAGCAATACACAAAGCGTCATCTGAACTTATTTTCTTCAAAAACCCATTATAAATTAAAACCTTTTTGAAATCATTTAAATACTTTTAACCTTAGAAATATTGTTTAAATAAAATTTCACTTTTAAATTTTAAAATAGTTTTAGGAATCCTTGTGTTGAAAATCCAATAGCATAACAACTGTACCGAGACATAATCCTAAAATGAATACTGAACTTATAGGTCCAAAAAAGCACTTCCATAATTTTCAAAAGCATCACAACCACAAAATTAGTCCTCCTGACCATCCCAAACATCATCATCTCAAACTCAACCACATACAATAGGAAAAGATATCATACAAGCATTAAAAAGAAATTTAAATTTCTTTTAAAGGTTATAAAATAATTACAAATCTAGATTAAGCCTAATCCCTCTAAAGATACGTATAAGTGTCTCTATATAAGTACATCACATAATACATGTATAGAACAACAAAATACTAAAAGCATTCTTCTTATGATTCAGAGTAGCTATCAAGGCTTTGACTCTAATTTGGTTTTTTTACCTACTCATTGCAAATAAAAATAATGCACTACGTGAATGCTTTATCACAACTCGACTTTTGAATCGACTTTCCTAAGTATAGAAAGGGAATTTAAGGAAATCGTGGGAAACAAAATAGATTCATGGACTGAGTAGAGTCAGTTGGCATAAATAATGAAGTGAAAATCAACTAAAGGGAAAAATGCTAAATTTGTTGAAAAGCTAAGGATAAAATTGGAAATCCACTATACCGAGAAGAGAGACACATGGAAGTAATGAGAAAGTGATGTGTGGCATAGTGATTATGAGAAAATGTGAGAAAAAGGAGGTTCAGGAGCAACCCTGATGAATAGTGATAAGTGGGCTGTGAATAGTGTTTTCGAGCTAAATGGAGTTTTTAAGGTCCAAAAAATCTCGATGTTATGAATAGTAGTTCCCAAAATATGAATAGTGTTTTCCCACGGCTGGGAGCACTAATCTTATTGAATGAAAGTATTAGGCATAACATAATTTTGGGTGAAATTTGAAGTCAAAACAAAGTAATTTAGGTGGTTAAAATGACAGTTAAGTTTTACGATAATGTCACATGAATAGTGACCTAGTTTTAATTGAATCATAAAAAAATTCAAAAGTTGCTCAAAAAATTCTAAGATTGATAGAACTTGATACTAAAATATTCCAAATATTCCATTGGCACTAGAATTGGAATTTTTGGAGATCGAGAAGTTTTTTTACTAAAAACAAAAAAAGTAATATAATGGCATTTTATTTGGTTTTTCTTATTTTTTGAGCTTCAATTTTTAGAAGGTTATAGGCCTTTAATTATATGATTTAAAGGGAATATAATTTAGGCTAATTGAGGCAAAAAAGATAAGAGAGAGAAGAAGAGAAGGATTGAAAGAGGAATTTTGCCAATTATATAAAGGGTCAAAATTCATTTAAATGGTTAAACATTGAATAGTGTATCTTATCCTTGCTCTCCCCTTCCTAGCTGACACACTCTCTCCTTAGAAGTCAAGCTTTTTTTTTCTTCTTCAACTCAAATTACCCTTAATCTACAACATTAAATCCATACCTCTAAGCCTTCATGACTCCTAAAAGCTATTAGAAGTGAAAAATCATGAAAAAATTGAAAGAATTGCTTGATTTTAGACCTCAATTAATAGTAACAATTTTTCGTTTAGGTAAGTTTTTTTGAGTTCCAATATTTTTCATATGTTCCTTAGGTGCCCAAGAGCATATATATGTGGTTAGATTTAATTTCTAATGCTTATATAAATTTATACGAATTTTACAAAAACAAATTTATAGTTGGCAATTGACTCGGGTAACAACTGCAAGGATAAAGGAAAGGAGAAGGCATAAGCAGGCTTGAAATCATTTTTTAGACTCATTGTAAGTGTAATTATGGATATTTAATATATGTATATGTGTTTGTGCATATATATGTGTGTATGCTTGATTATAGAAATGGTTATTTTGAGCCTAATGATGTAATTATGAGATTCATTAGAGTTAGTCATAATAAATGTGTAAAAATAATTTGAATGGTGATGAAATGTATGATATGTGTGTGTGATAGTATGGACCAAAAATGCCTTAAGCTAAGTGTGTGTTGGTGTGTTGAAAAATGTATGCTTAATTGGTAACATTAGCTTGTATGATGGAAATCATTGGAATACAAGCATTATGTTATGGAATTAAAGCATAAATGAATATTTTTGTTGTTGGCTAGAGCATGGATGAATGTTTTAGGGTCTCTAAAAGCATATTTGTTGATGTTAAATGGACATGCAATGGTATGATGCACATAAATCATTATGCTTAGGTATATTATGCAATGTTGGTGTATTAAGCTTGATAAATGGATATAATTATGTGTGCATGTGTAGTATGGCTGAATGGCCTATAATATTAGTGTATATATGTGTATTGGTATATTACATGCTCAAATGAAAGAATTGATGCCATTATACACATGGTAGTGATTATGTAATATAATTTGAGTAGATATGCTTATTTTTGACTTTATGTTATTTTGAGTCGTGTTATGGCATAATTGAGTGTCATATATTGGTTTTATGTTGAAAATTGCATAATGTTATGGTTATGCTATTTTGAATGTGGAAATGCCTTATGAGAGGCATTATGGCCAAAATTATGCTTGTGGCATAATGTACTACTTTTTGATGAAAAGTATGCCTAAATTGGTTACGATGTATTATGAGAAGATATTTAATGGCATGAATAAATTGATGTCTAAGTTGGATGATGATTATGTTATATAGTATATACCTACGAGTTGTTATATGCATTATTTTAAGCTTAGGAACAGTTATGATGAAAATAAAGATTATAGTTTCCCAATTGGTCATTTATTAGCCTAACTAACTTGTTAAGATTTATTAAGCTAATTAGAGTGAATTAAACAAGAAAATTAAAATATGGTGATTAGCTCATGTTAGTTAACAACTTAGATTGGATAGGTTAACCGGTCAACTGGTGGTTTAGTAGCTGTTAGGATGCCTTAGTGTCTTTTAATGACCTTTGAGTTCAGTAATGACCTTCGTGGTTCTAATGGCCTAGGTGGCCTAGTGTCCTCATTATCTAGGATAGTTAAGTGTCATTAAGTATGGGCATTAAAATACATAAATGATAAACTTATTAATTATTATGACACTTGTTTATAAATTATACTTAAATAAGGTTATTAATGATAAATGCATAAGGTTATTAATGATAAATGCTTATATATAAGGTTGAGGCATGTTTAAATGTTATGCTTTTGTTAAAAGTTATATTATGAGCATGTAAGAATATAGATGTAGGCATTTAAATTGCCATTTCATATATATGCTTGTGAATGAATGAGCACCTTAAATTTCCTTAATTACACCACCAAGCACATTTTCTTAACGCATCATTTTATTTGGAATACATAAGTTAAAGAACTAGATTAGAGTTAAAGCCTCGTAATTGTTACAAATTAAGAACAAGCTACTTTTTGGGTATTTTTTTGATTTGTACATATTATTATTGTGATGTAATTAGTTTAATGGCACTTGAATGTAACATGAGAGGGATTAGGCCTAATTTGGAATATTATTATTTTGTAACTGCATAAATAGGTCTTAAAACTATATTTTTATATTATTTGCAAATTTTTTTTGTTATTGTGATATTGAGTTATTGTTGGATGGTTAAGAGGACTAGTTTTATTAGGAATGTGATAGATGAATTATAAAAGAGTTGTTTTCATTTGCTGGTTACTATTCATTTTGGGATAGTGTCTCGGTACAGCCGTTATGTTGTCGAATTTTTGACGTGTGGATTCTTGAAATGGATGTAACAAGTTAAAATGAATTTTTAATGATTTTAAAAAATTAAATTTAGAGATCTAAGATTTAAATAAAATAAGAATTAAAAAAGGTTTTAATTTATTTGGATTTTTTAGTAACAGAAAAAGAGTTAAGTGAGTTTGATAACACGTTTGTGTGCACATTCTTTATTTATGTCCAGCAACTTGATTGGGTAAGGGGTGTCACATTTGATTATGTCAGAGCTCTGATTTAGATGTTCCTCAGTGTTTAAGGGTTATGTATAAGTGCCATTAGTTTAAAAACTTGCATCACATGATAATATGGCATTGAGGCTTATAATGTAACACCCTAATACCCAACCGATAGCTAGTTTAGTTATAGGATGCCATAAGTAATATCTCTCACTCTATCCAATTACTGGATTTGGATGAAAGACAACGCACTAACTTATTTAACTTATTATTATTAACTACTAATGCCTATCTATAATCATATAATCT
>CANXYI010534621.1:0-13606 GCA_948208565.1 Hura crepitans | reverse complement strand
CCCGGTAAAAATATCATAATCTCTACACATTCATAATGCAATTAATTACTTGGGGTCATGTAACCTAAGGATGTTTCTAAGCTTAACTGCATGGGCTTTTGGTTTAAGTCAAAAGGGTTAGTGGCTCCCACAAGCAGAGGTCCTTCCTAATAGGTCTTTCCAATAAAGGATAATAGTGATTGATTAGTTCACCTTTTTATATACTTGAAGGTATGAGGCTTATAAGTGATGGATAGGCTAGCATTTTCCCATTCTTGAGTGAAAAATTGGGTCATGGTTCACAACACCATCCAGGGTAATAGGGACACAGTTTAAAAGAGTGTAATCCATGAGATTGATAAGAATTAGAATATTTGGATGACATAATATTTGGAAATTGTTAGATTAAAATTTCTTAGTCCCTAGTGGACTTGGCACTATAAAGATTATGATATTTTTACCAGGGATGAGAGTGGTTAGTGGAGTTGCCACTTAGCCTCTACACTAAACCTCTAATCTTCTATACTAGAAAGGTTCAGAATTTCATATCTTATTTATGCACAAATGATATGTTGTCCATGTATTTTGTAATGTTTATCAATGTCGTATCAAGTAAGCAAGCATTGTATTTTTGCATCCTTGTCACCTTTGCATATGAGAAAAGTAAATTGCAAAAATTAAAAGGCACAACAGTATATTTGTACATCAAAAAAGTGGGTCATTCGTTAGTTGTAGTATGGCCTAACAATTACCCGTAATTCTATAGGAATTGACAATAATTGCCTAACTCCCATCTTTAGGAGATTGGCCTTTATTAAAATACATTTTCTTCTTATGAACTTTGATTAAGAAAATACAAATCCATTTTATTAATGAAATATTCGATTAATTAAGTAAAAAATTATTTGTGTTGAGTATTGAGCTACCAGCATGTAAAAGGAATTAATTAACTACCTATTACAAACTTCAAAATAAGCCAAAAGGCATAATAATTACATGACCAAAAGAAGTGAAATAAGGCATTAAAATGGTCTCACTTCTGTATCGCTTAGTCCATGCAGACTTTATGAAGGTCTCACATTAGTCTATGTGGACTACCTCCTAGGAAAGGCGAGGTCTATCTAGGCTTTCAATCCCTTGCACAAACGCCATCATGACTCAAAGGATGACAAAATTACATAATGTTTAATATAAAACACACTTAAAAAGGAAACTTGTGAATTAGGAATAATTAATTGTATAAATTATTAGGCAAGATTGAATAACCATAATCCAACTTACAACTTACTAAGTCCGTACGAACTATAACCCTTGTGATGGGGAGTCTATGCAAACCACCTAATAAGTCTTTACCTACCAATATACAATATAATCACACTAATAGAATGGCAAACAAAGTTAAATAGCATATAATAGGACACCAAAAATATAAGGTCATACTTACTAGATATGAATTCGTGTGGACTAACTCATCATGCTCAGATAAGACCTATATGTCCATGCGGACCTTGTTATACTAGTAATTAAGAAGTCTAAGTTTATGCTAGCCTCATCATGCTTACAATCAAATTCATTTAATACTAATTAACATAATAGAATAAACCTAATATGATAATGATAAATAATATACTATGATACCTTTTATAACAATGAACTACTCCTTATGATGTAGAGTTGGAATAACAAAGTATTACCTCACTTACAATCAAACTTTAGAGATCATAGGCCTATGAAGGTGGTATAAAATGCATGATAGACATTAGATATTACCTAAATAAATGTCCTCTTTAAGCAATAGCATACGCCTATGTGAAGCTATTTGGCCAAGTGGATATATTTTTTATTTTTGAATTTTGGAATCTGACGTGTGTCTCAAGGTAAATCTCTTTTTCAATGTCCTCTTTCTCTTTGACTAAATAGCAATATTTATAGTCCTAAGTTTTAGGTTCTTCCCATTCTTAAAAAAGTCAAAATCTTAATAGGATTCTGAATCCTGGACTGAATAGGAAGAATTCTACTTTTGGAATGCTTCTTTCGTCAACAAGTCTATATGGACTTGTTCGTACTAGTTTGTGCGAACTAATTTTAAGTACACTAGAATGTGGTCTTTATGGGCTATGTTTTAGGCTAGTTTTTATATTTAGTCTATGCTGACATTTTCTAATAAGTCCGTGTGGACCTATTTTTTAAAGGCTTGTGCCACTACTCGAGGGCCCATCTTTGGTTATCATCATAGGTCAAGAGTTGGGTGTCTAATTTAGTTTAATGGAAGGTAAGATTAATAACTATTGAGAATCAAGGTGGAAATTCCTTTATTGACTAGTGATACACCCATTTCCTTATAGATTGTCAAATTATTATCCCTTTTTCCATCTTATTCTTTGCCATAATTTTTACTTAGAGGTTTAAAAAATACATCCTTTGTAACACCCGAGAATTTTAGGGTTATAAAAAGTACTTCCTAAAATGTGAATAGTATTATCAAAACTTAAGCTACCCTAATTTTAATTGGATGGAAGTATTATTACTAATAAAATTATAGGCAAAATTTGAAATGTAAAGAAAGTTATTAAGTTGGTCAAAATCAAGAATGAAGTTTTATGAATATCTAAAATGAATGGTAACCTAGTCTAGGTTGAGTAAATGTTTTCAACATTTTTGCCCGAATTGACCTAAGAGTTTCATAACTTAATACTAAAATATTCTAAGAAGTCTAAAAAGAATAGAATCTGAATTTTCCAAGATTAAGAGAATTTTATTAAAATCTGATAAGGAAAAAGGTTCAATTATTAATTGGAAATTTTAAGGTTTCTACATATGATTTTTATTAGGACCCTTGGATAATATTATGCATAAAGTCAATTTTTGTTTTTGTTGAGTAGGGATTTTTATATGGATTTTTGATTAATATTGCAAAATATGTTATATAGAAGAAGAAGGGAAAAATAAAATAAAGGGAAAGAAAAAGGAAAAATAAAGGCTTTGAAGGTAGTTTGTCTTATTTTGGTATATGCATCAAAGAACATTTAAGTTTAAGTGTATATTAATTATGCATATGTTGTAATTAATAAAGCATGATCTATTATAATTGTGCGATATGGCTTCTAAGATTTTTTAGATTTTGAGTGAACATAAATGAATAATATAATACATAAAAATTGAGTGTGTGTGTGTGAGCTTGTGAGCCCAATGGTATGTAAAGATTGTTGATTATATAAAATCTTGATTTATAATGAATATTGTAAAATGAACATCAGAATATTAAGTAATTAAACATAAGTTATGTAATTAGAAGTTTTTGGCAAGTAATTATATGGTTAAAGTTTAAAAGGATTTTAATAGGCTTAAAATTTGTCTTATAAATCTTATATGTAGTATGTATCAACTTGTTGTAAATGGATGTTAGTTGAGTTGAAAATACCATATAAAGAAAAAAATTGTGATAGTGAGTTTTTGGAATCAATGTAGACAGCCTAGTCTAGATAGGTTGACTTGTCAACTATGGAGATTAGAAGTTATTAGGGTATTTTGGTGCCAACTTATGACCTTCAGTTCTAGTATTTGAACTTTAGGTCAGATATATGACCATTTGTCTAGCATAAGTCCTTTGGTCCAACGTATGACCTCAAGTCCAATACATGACCTTCGGGTCTAAGATATAACCTTTGTTGTTTAACAAGGCCTTTTGTGTCCCATGGAGTCCCATTATCTACTACCAGGACAATTGTCTAATAAGTATGGGCAATTAAAAGGAAATACATAACAAAAGTGAAAATTTCCAAGTGTTTAAGTCTATGATAATGAATTAAAAAATATGCTTAACATGATAAGATATAATGTTAATGTATTAAGTAGCCTTATAATCATATATGACATTTTCTATCATTGATTCAAGAAACATGATATAGACTTAAAATAGATTTATCTTTCATGTCGATGTTTATACATGTTTAGGCTTAATATTCTTGTATAGACCATTAAGCTATATAGCTTAGTACATCATTTGTTGTTTTTGTGATACATAGGTTAAAGTGAAGATAGAAGAAAGTTCAAGCTATTGGTTCCCAATAGTTAAAGACACTTTTAAAGAGTCATTTTTGGGAGATGTAGCTTTTGTATATATTTTTGGTATGACACTATTTACCCATTCTAGACGCTAGCTAGTCGCCAAGCTCGGCTAAGATGTGTATGTATATCGAGATATCTATACTCTCTTATGCCTATTAGTTTTTATAAAACATTCTTATCAAAACTTTTCTATGTGAAAATATGAGTTTTCAAAAACTTTTTCAAACAATATTGCATATTCATAAAATTAGGAATCCTCTTACAAAAATTTCGACAGCATAATGACTATGCTAGGCATTATCCCAAATATTTTTTGAATAGTAACTTGTATAAAAAAGTACACATCTATAATCATTTACACACTTCAAACAACATCCATGTGATCCTCTAATCACTTCATAGCACACAACACAATAACAAGATATCTCAACCATAGAAAGAGATATCGTATAATAATACACATAATTTAAGAACTTATAAAGGTTTATAGACTTTGAAATAAAAAATAGAACATTTAAATATAATTTAGGCCCATTCCCTTTTCATTACACATTGAGTGCTACCTATACATCACATACTATATACAATTACAATCTTTATGAAAAAATTACCTTCTCTTGATAATTCTTGATGTCCTAAGGCTTGAGAATCAAAAAGTCTTCTTACCTATGCATCATAAACAAATGATGTGCTAAGTTAATACTTAGTGGTGTAATCAAAATAACATATGCTTATAAGAATTTTAACATACAATATGCATATACATTTTATTTATATACATAAATAGAGAATGTAATTTATAACACTTATGTAAATGGTGATACACCATGTTTATGTCCAAAGGCATACATCATGCATATAGGTATCCATATCTCACATATATGGCAAACAAGCATTTGAAATCAACCAATCATCAAAATGAGCTATTATCATTTCATACATGCACCTAACCATTATATTAACTATCATGACATACATTATAAGTTGATTTAATTATTTGCCTTATTAATTTAAGCCTAATTAGATAACCTCAAACCTATGGATAATAAGGTCAAGCAATGTGCAGTGGCCTGCATTTTAGACCTTTCAACTGCTACACAAATATAAAATAGTGTAGTGGCCCCTATGAAACCTTTCATTAACTGCACTTACATATAATTGTGTAGTGGCCCCTATAGGACCATATGGAAGTTACACCTATATAGATCCAAAGATCTTAATATAAATATATAGATAAGACTAAAAGTGTACCCCTAGATCATCATCTAGGCACAGAAGTGCCCTAGCAGCTGCTATATCCCCTAGCTAACTGATTAACCTATCATTTCTAGGTTATTCCATTATATGGGCAAAACCATTTTATTTTATATTCACCTTCTTATTTTAGCCTATATAGCTTTTACCATACTTATTTTAGCCATTAAATGACTAAAACTAGTTAATTTCACTAAAAACATCATTTTGGTGATCATGTACATTTTAACATCCATTTATGCCATATGCACATCCAAACACCAATATCATCTCATTTTTGGTTTTCTAACATGTATTATTCATACATACATCCATTTGAGGTCATGAAGCCCATTTTAGACACTTTATGCCACAATGTTCATGAATTTTCTCATAATATGGCATACTTTAGCATTAAAAACACTTTTAAACTCAATTTCAAGTTAGAATATATTTTTGGTTCTAAACCTCATTTCTTTATGATGATAATTAACCTTGTCATAAAATACAACGAATGAAACATGTCTGCACTTAATTTTCATATTTCATAAGCTATCATGCACATGGACTCTTATAGTGCCTTTCGACCACACATGTCCATATAAGCAAAATTAATGTTCATCAACATATATACTACATAGCCATATTCCATAACATACACATATATAATTAGAGCTCATGGCACCAAAATTATAAGTCTCTATGCCCATTCATACCTTTCAGCCAATAGGCATCACACATCATTTGTTAATTATTTAACTTATTTCAATTTACAACATTAAAAAGGTTTACATTTCAAACCATTCAGCCATCCATAATGCAACAAATCAATTGACATATAAACCTTCTTTAACACCCAATAATGCTTCATTTTATCATAATTCATAATTTAAACTTAATGCCATGCACTAGTCTATCATTTCCCATGATAGACACACACATAGCACATTTATGCTCATATTAAAGCAATTCAAGCAAAAATGACCATATTCACATACAACACTATGTTTCAATCGACTAATGCTCGCAAAATGTCCATAATTAACCCTTTCATCTTCCACATTATGCAAGCATAATTGTTAGAAATAACAACATGAAGAATACACACATAAGCTCAACTAAAGCCATTGTCCCATATTAGGTCCATTTAGGCCAACTGAGCTTATTTTGAACATTTATTATTTCTAAGGAATTTTCTTTCTTCTAATCAAATAAAAATGTGTCAAATATGTGAACTCATTCCCAATTTATGGTTAGATTGGCTCATTTACTACATTAAGCCATTTAACCCCAATTTACTCCATAATAGGCATATTGTGGGACATTAAACACTTTAGGCACATTTACTTGAGCCCAATCAATTCTCATTATTCTACACATATTGACATATATAACAAAAGCAATATAACTTATAAAATGTATCACATTAATGGCATAACACATTTAATAGCATTTATGACATATTAGGTATATTATGCAATTTAGTTATTATAAGCAAAATTTGCTCATTTTACAATTTTAGAGAAGAGAAGAGAAGCCAACAGCTTCTTAGAGGTAGGAGGAAAGAGGGAGCAATTTTAGAAAATGTTTACTTTTTTTAGCAAAATTTATCTATTTTACAATTTTCATAATTTAATAATTTTAATTCCATTTCTCCTCCTTTTTTCTAAAATTTTCCTTCTCTTTCCATACCCATATAATTTCCATCTTTATTTAATAAATTCACTTTTATTATGCCTTACACTCCTCTAAAAATCATATCTCAAAAAATTAAAAAATCGATTAAATATGGTATTTTTAATATTACTCAATTTCTAAAAAATTACTTCATGATATCAAAAAATTTCAATTTCAGCATCATTACACTCATTAGAATTTTTAAAGATCATGTTTTATAAGTTTCAAAATTTTTTGAGGAACTTTAAAACTAATTTACGGTTAAGCTTTGCCATTGTCATTATTCCTAAGACACTGAGGTAAAAACTTTCTTAGCATTTTTAACCACTCAAATGACTTCCGATTGATTTTAAACATTGCCAAAAATTATTTTATCATTAATACTTTGATCCAATGACTTTAGTGCATCTCGGGTCTTAGGAACACTATTCATCCTAAGAAAGTACCATTCATAATTGTCAAAATTTTTAAGGCATTACATTTCTTCCTCTCTTAAATAAATGTTGCCCTTGACATTAAAGTAATACTTGGTTCAAATAACTACTAGTATTGTTCTTTCCTTTAAGCTTTTGTCTCCCAAGTAGCTTCTTTTACCCTGTGGTGCTTCTAGAGAACCTTCACCAAGGCTATGGTTTTATTTTGCGATTCCTTCACCTCTTTATCTAGAATTCTCACAAGTTCTTCTATATGAGATAGGTTAAGATTAACCTTAATCTCTTCCACTATTATCACATGCATGGGATTTGATCTATATCTTTTGAGCATGAAAACATGAAAAACATAATGGATTTGCTATAAGTCTAGAGGTAAAGCTAATCTGTAGGCTACTGGTCCTGCACATTTTATGGTCTCGTATGGGCCAATAAACCTAAGACTCAACTTTCCCTTTTTCCAAATCACAAAACCTTCTTCTAAGGTGAAACCTTGAGAAAAATCTTATCTCCCACTTCATATTCCACCTATTTCATTTTTAAGTCCACATAGGACTTTTGTCTATTAGAAGCTCCTTTTAACTTCTCTCTAATGATTTTCACCTTTTCTTTTGCCTTTTGTACTAAGTCTAGCTCCATAAGCTTAGTTTCACTGAGCTTATTCCAACACAAAGGTGTTCTTCACTTTCTTTCATATAAGGCCTCATAAGGAGCCATGCCCAAACTCACTTGATGACTATTATTATAAGAAAATTCAATTATGGAAAAGTATTGGTCTCAGTTTCCCTTGAACTCCAATGCATAACCCCTTAACATATCCTTATCAATCTAGATAACTCTCTCAGATTGTCCATCAATATACGAATAAGATGTTGTATTAAAGATTAACTGAGTACCTAAGGCATTATGACATTTCTTCTAAAACCTTGATGTGAACCTTAGATCCCGATCTAATGTAATCAAAGATGGCACTTCATGCAATCTGACTATCTCATCCACATAAAGCTCTACTAGCTTCTCCAAGGAGTAGTCCATTCTCACTAGTATAAAATGAGTAGTCTTCATCAAATGATCTATAACTACCGAGACTAAATCACATATGCTCCTAGTCATAGGTAACCTAACCACAAAATCTATTATGACTCTATCCTATTTCCATTCTGGTATTGATAGTGGATGAAGCAATCCAGAAGGAACCTAATGCTATGTCTTTACCTACTAACATGTAAGGCACTCTATCATATAGTTTGACATATCCCTCTTTATGCCTAGCCACCAATAAGAAAGCTTTAAATCTTAATATATTTTGGTGCCTCTAGGGTGCCTCGCATAAGGAGCATTATGAGCTTCTTATAGAATCTTCTTCTTTAACTCTTCCATATCTAACACAAAAATTCTATCTTGATAGTATAAACAACTATCTCCTTTAATCTCATATTCTATCAGCTTCCTCTCTTAGATACCACTTATAACTATCATAAATCTGTGATCATCATGTTCACAATCCTTTACTTGTTGTAATAGACTAGGCTTGACTTGCATCTCAGCTAATAAGGCACTGTCATTTGCGAGCTATAATCTAACATTCATAGCTCCCATGGCCACCATGAACTCTTACTAAGTGCATCATCCACTAAATTAGCCTTCCCTAGATTGTAATCAATTAGGCAATCATAATCCTTGATCAATTTCATCCACCTCCTTTGTCTTAAGTTCAACTTCTTCTTTATAGGAAGATACTTAAGACTTTGTGATCCGTGTAGATATAGCACTTCTCCCTACAAAGATAATGTCTCTAGATTTTTAAAGCAAACACAATGGTTGTAAGCTCTAAGTTATTAGTAGGGTAATTCTTCTCATGTAGCTTCGACTGCCTTAAAACATAGGCAACAACCTTAGCATCTTGCATCAGAACACACCCTAACCCATTGTGAGATGCATCACTTAATACAGTGCAATCTTTCCCTAAAATTAATTGTACAAGAATCGAAACCTTTATCAATATAGCTTTAAGCTTATCAAAGCTTTTTTTGACACTTGTTGTCCAAAATAAACTAAACATCCTTCCTAAATAACTGTGTCATAAGAGCTAGTATCAAAGAAAACCCCTTGACAAATCATCTTTAATACCTTGCCAACCCTAGGGAACTCCTAATCTCAATGGTGTTCCTTGGTGATTTCCACTCCATCAGTGCTTTAATCTAGCTAGGATCAACTTGAATACCATCAAATGATGCTATTTATCCTAAGAAAGATACTCCATTCAACCAAAACTCACACTTACTAAGCTTGCCATAGAGTTTTTCTTCTCTCAAAATCTAAAGAACTATTATGAAATGTTGTTTATGCTCTTCATTGTTCTTTGAGTAAATTAGAATGTCTTTTATGAAGACTATCACAAATTGATCAAGATAAGGTCTAAAAGCTCTATTCATTGGATCAATAAACATTTTTAGGAGCATTGGTAAGCCTAAAAGGCATTACCAAGAACCTATAGTGACCATACCTCGTCTAAAAAAATAGTCATCACCATATCTATTTCCTTCACTCTCAGCTGATAGTACCCAAATCTCAAATCTATCTTAGAGAACACTCCAAGTCCTCTAAGTGGATTAAACAGATCATTGATTTGTGTTAGAGGATACTTATTCTTGATGGTCACTTTATTTAACTATTAGTTATCCACACATAACCAAAGTGAACCATCCTTTTTCTTAACAAACAAAATTAGAGCTCTCAAGGGTGAAACACTCAGTCTAATGAAACCCTTGTCTAGCAGCATTTGCAACTAAAGCTTTAATTCTTTCAACTTTACTGGTGCCATCTGATATGGAGCTATTGATATCGAAGTAGTACTAGGCAGAACCTCAATACTGAACTTGAGTTCTCTTTCTAAATGTAAACTCAGTAATTCTTCTAGAAAGGCATCAACAAACTTAGCCACAATCGGTATGCTACACACATATGGTTCTTTTATTTTTGTGTCATATAAATGTGTAAGATATGTCTGACAACCTTTTTTCATCATCTGCCTAGCTATAAATATAAATATCTCATTGGACAATAAGTTAATTCTCTCTCTGATAACTATGATTTTAGATTTATCATTAGCTTAGAGAGTCAACCTCTTATGCTTGCAATCTAAAATTGCTTGATATTTGAACAACCAGTCCATACCCAATATCAAGCAAAAGTCATTACATGGTAGTTATATTAGGTCAGCAACAAATTAATGGTCTTATATCTAAAAAAGACAATCTCTATATACTCGGTCAACTATCACATATTGGCTTATGAGGTTACTAACTATGATTTCTATGTTAAATGGTTTTAAAACTAACCCCAAGACTTATGCATGTGATGTGCAAACATACGAATGTGTAAACCCTAAATCAATTAATGCTAAAATAAGAGAGTCAAAGAAGAGAAATTTTAAACTATGATGTCTAGCTCATTAGCATCCTCCCAAGCTTTAATGTCATACTGTTGGGTAAGAGCTCTATGCTTATGTCAGGACTCTGATTTGTCTCTCTGATCCCTCTCAGCTCTCTCTCCTCAACTTCCCCTATGGCCTATAGAAAATGTAGGTTCTAATCTTTGTCCCATACTCTTTCCCATAGGATAATCCTTGCAAAAATGACCCAACTGTCTACAACCAAAGCACACACTCGACTTGTTCTTCCAACATTCTCTCTTATGCCACTTGAAACCAGTCTAACACTAAGGGATTGAACTTCTCTTGACTGTCAACCATAGTGTATTGGTAGCTTGAGATTATTGTTGTTTAGACTTCCCTTTACTACTCAGTGCTAGATTGTATGACTGCCTTACTTCTAAGTCTACTATGTATACCTAGACTAAAGCCCTTTATACTTTTTGCCTGACTATAGAGCAACACTGGATGGTCCCTGACCAACTGATCTCTTTTCTAGTAAAACTCCTTCTTCTCTTTCTATACTCCCTCAGCAGATTTAAATATTAATATTAACAGGGAGAAATCTTTGATCTTTATTGGCACCACTTAGGACTTGATCCTAACATGTAGACCCTTCTCAAACCTATTGCACTTGTCTAACTCTATGTTGATGGTGTCTTTAGCATATCTACTAAGCATGGTGAACTCTTTCTGATACTCCCCTATAGTTATATGGTCTTGCTTCAAATCCATAAATTGTTGTCTCCTATCATTAAGATAGTCTCTAGTAATATATTTCTTGTGGAACTGAGCTAAGAAGAACTCCCATGTAACTCGGTCTTTGGTCTTATACTTAATGAAGTCCTCCTAACCCTTGGATGCCTCTCTTATAAGAGTGAGGTGGCACATATCACCTTATCTTTTGGTGTGCACCACATCTATTTCATGATCTTCTCAGTGCAGTCTAACCAGTACTTTACCATCCCAAGTTCTATCTTTCCTTCTCTTTTGAAATCCTTAGGCCTTATCTTTTTCACCCTCTCTAAGTAGGTTTTTTAGAGGGCTAAAGGTACCTTAGGCTGTTATGCTAGTGGTGAAAGAGTAGTACTACTAGCTTACCTCAATAGCTAAAGCATCTCTTATTGAAACACTAGTGGAACCTATCTTACTGATGGAGGATGTCCTACTACACTAACAAACATAAACCCAACTCTTGTAGCCTCGATTGCTATCATAGTCAAAGTATGACTCTCAACTTTATCCCTATTACCCTGTGCCAAAGCACTCATCATATCATAGGTAAGAAAAAAAATTTTGGTAGGCTTTGACTTCTAATAGGTATGTGATGTAGACTCTAGACTTTAAAGCACTCAATATTACTATGAATACCTAAGTTGGAGCTCTAATACCACTAAATGTGACGCCCCTTACCCGATCCAGATGCCAATCAGTCACCAAACTCGACTAAGTTATGCATGCGGATCAAGATATCCAAACTAACTTATGCCTATTACTTGTTATAAAACTTTCTTATCCAAGCATTTACATGTGAAAAATATGAGTTTTCAAAAACTTTTTCGAATAGTGTTACATATTTAGAAAATTAGGAATCCTCATGCCAAAATTTCAACAACATAATGGTTGTACCTGACATTATCCTAAATTTTTTTTTTGAATAGTAACCTGTATAAGAAAGTACACTTCTATAATTATTTAAACATTTCTACAACAACCATTCGATCTTCTGATCACTCTATATCACAAAACACAATCACAAGATATCTCAAACTCAAGAAGAGATATCATATAATAATACACACAATTTAATAGCATATAAAGGTTTACAAACTTTGAAATCCTATATAGAAAATTTAAATACAATTTAGGCCCATTCCATTTTCATTACACATTGAGTGTTACCTATACATCACATATTATATACAATTATAATCTTTATTAAAAGAATGGCCTTCTTTTGAAATGTCCTGAGGCTTGAGATTCAAAAAGTCTTCTTACTTATATATCATAAACAAATGATGTGCTAAGCTAATGCTTAATGGTGTAATCAAAATAACATGTGCTTTTAAGCATTTTGACATACCATATGCATATACAATTTATTTCTATACATAAATAGACCATATAATTCATAATGCTCATACAAATGGTGATATACTATGTTTATGACCAAAAGGCATACATTATGTATATAGGTATCCATATCCCATATATATGGCAAACAAGCATTTAAAATTAACCAATCATCAAATTTAGCCATTATCATTTCATACATAGACCTAATCATCATATTAACTACCATGACATACACTATAGTTTGATTTAGTTATTTGCCTTGTTAATTTAAACCCATTTAGATAACCTTAAACCTATGGATAACATGATTAAGAAATGTTTAATGGCCTGCATTTTGGACCTTTTAGTTGCTACTCTAACATAAAATTATGTAGTGGCCCCTATAGATCTTTCAGCGGTTGCACTCGTATATAATTGTGTAGTAGCCCCAATAGGACCATATGGCAATTGTACCTACATAGATCTAAATATCTTAATATAAATCTATAGGTAGGAATAAAAGTGAACCCTTAAATCATCATCTAGGCATAGAAGTGCCCTAGCAACTGCTATATCCCCTAGCTGACCGGTCAACCTGTCGATTTCTAGGTTATTGCATCATATGAGCCAGAATAATTTTATTTTAGTTTCACCTTCTTACATAAGCTTATATAGCTTTTAACATATTTATTTTAGCCATTAAATGAATAACACTTGTTAATTTCACTAA
>CANXYI010534456.1:0-10222 GCA_948208565.1 Hura crepitans | reverse complement strand
ACCATGAAGCTCAAAAATTCCAATAAGTTAATCGATGAAGGAATTTTAATATTACAAGGTCATTTGATAATTATTCAGAATTTTTAAATTACGCGAGTGAATAGTAACCCTAACTCCCGATGGAGCTTTGGCTTGAAATTTTGTGAGACCCTTAATGGGCATAATTGAGAATTTTTGGACCTAGAATCATGATTTTTTGAGGTTTAGAGAAATTATTTTGAATTTTTGAAGGTTAAAAGAAAACCAGGTTAAAATAGATTGCCATATCGACATGTGGCATAATCCAGGCTATCCACCTATTCAATATAAAAGAGGTTAGACATATGGGGGTTACCACATTTGCCAAAGCCATCTCTCCCTCATTTCTCCCATGGTAGCCAATGCCACTTTCTCTATCCTCTTCCTCTATTTTTTCTTTATTTCTCCCTCCACTCACCACCAAATCCTATAATCCATCTATGGTTCTTGACCTCTATGACTCCTGAAAGCCAACCCAAGTGATAGAATGGAGAAAGGAAGCCTAGAAAGTGAGAAATTAGCACTTGATGAATAGTGCCATTTTGGTGAGTACCTGGATTTTTCTTAGGTTTCATATTTTTAATCTAGGGCATTTGATATGAGGATCTTATGTGTCAAGATAGATCTCAATTTGGAGTTATATTGATTTTTGTAGAACTTTTCTAAGGGTGAAACCATTATATTTGTAGTGACATAGAGGAATTGATGGAGGAAGAGGAAATTGATTATTTTGGAATGGCTTTGACATGGTTGGGAGCCCATAATCAGTGAATTTAACTAAAACATAATTTGTACATTAGAGAAATGTAGGATTAAAGTCATAAGTATGTGTATGGAAGTTGTTGCAATGTATGTATGTATGGTAACTTAGAAGTTTGATGCATGCAAGGATGGGTAATTAGAGTTTATAAGATGATGTGGATGTTTCTGGATGTGGAAAGTATGTGGAAGTATGTGATGTATGCATGTTCGAATGTATTGCATGTATGTCATGGCATGTGCATGGGTGCATGGCATGAATATATGGGATATTAGGATGGTAATGTGAGGTATGATGTAGATGTGACATGGAATATAGGGATATATGTAAGGTTATAGGTTAAAATGTGATAAGGCATGATGCAATGATAATGGGACACGAGATTGAAATGTAAAGATATGGTATAATATAAGTATAGCACATAATGTTAAGTTTAGATTTGAGAATTTAATTGATATGTGTTGTTTAAGAATTTATGTTAGGAATGATGTTTAGGTATGATAATATAGAGGTAATGTTTGATGATGTAGAATGCCCTAAGGTGTAATGGTATGACGTAAAGAAAGAATGGCAAAATATGACTAAATGAATAGTAACAATTGCATAAAAACACCTGTAACTGTCTAGTGAAATAAAAGTGACCCCTAACTATCCAATAAAGATAACTGAATGTAATGGGCTTATAACTATGTCTTATCAACAAGGAGAGAATCTAAATAGATAACTGGTAAAGGTTAAAAATTTTAGGTTGAGTGTATTTAAAAGTAATGCTAAAAATAGAGTTGCACTTTCAAAAGTACTGAAGAACAAAATCATATGACAAGATAAAATATAGTTAATGTTTAATTGATAAATAGATAAAAATTGAAGTAAAAAACTAATGAAATTTTTATTGAATACAAGTATAAATGTGAGATTATAATTGATAAAGATTTAAGTATATCCGTATGGTATAATTGTCATAAAGAGTGTCATAATAATATGTTGAGATTGAGCTTGAGTATTACAATTAATAAAGTACTAGCAAGATTCTAAGATTAAATCATAAAATATCTTACCTAGGAAAAATAAGTTGTTATCTTATATTAAAGTAAAGAGATAGCATGGAACATGAGGATAAAACATTTCGAGACAAATGATAGTAAAGTAAAGATACATACACTCTTACATGAGAAGGGAACAAGAACAAAATATAGAAATGAGATGCAGGAGACTTGAATGATTTTAACAATGGAAATGAGATATGAGTTAGGAGTATGGGAGACTAGTGAAGTTGAAATGATGCTGAATGATTAGCTTTAAATTATAACTAGCAAATTAATAATATAAGGATAACATTTTCATTATGGATATTTAGATAATGAAAGTAAAGAGCAATGATTGTAAAGATAAACAATATTGAATATTGACCACTAGTTGAGTATACACTGGATAGGTTGACCGATCAACTAGGGATTTATAGCTGCTATAGGCTAGGTCTAAATATATTTTAGCCTATATATAATAGGTGCAGCCACTGAGTATTAATTTGAACATGTATGCTTTAAGTACTAAGAGGTCTATAGACTAATCCCTACTACCCACTTGTAGATATTAGGAGGTTCCATAGGGTGGATCCCTACTATCCACTAGATATTTTGCTTGTGATTATATGTTTTAAGAGATTTAGAGGTCCCACAGTGGTAATTCTTTCTATCCGATGAAAGGTGTGTATAGACATCGAGGTCCAAAATATAGGGCACTGTACTGGTTGATATTCGTTTGGTTCTTGAACTAGGTAGGTGTAGCTACTAAGGACTAAAATAGGGGCCACAACACAACATAATTCTTAATATCCAATGGTTAAGAGATCTTCCTAAACCTTAAGTGTTATAAATGGAATAATTGAGAAACTTGAATGGATTTAATGACATCAATAAAAGAACTAGTATCATAGCCATAACAATTGAGACAACCTGTGAGTAAAATCAATACGAATAAGAGATAAGCCATAAGAAGATACTCAATAAGCACATGTAATTTTGGAATAAATCTTAGAGGAAGTAAAGGACTCATAGAACTATGATGGATAATAAAAGCATACAAAAAGGAATAAGTTATAGAAGGGTGAGACCATTATAAATAAACCTTGAATAGATTACCTAATGAAAGTAAGACATATAATACATTCCTTATCAGAATGATAAAGGACTTAACAGTGTAGGCTGATTAAGTAATGATGAAAATAGGTTGATAAATGATCTAAACAAAGTATCATGAGTTTTAGAAAAGATATTTGCATGAAAGTATATTAATGAAAATGATGAGTAAGTAAGGATAGAAAGAATATTAGCAACATAAGTTAATGGTCAATATGGTGTAGTATGAGTAAATTAGTGAGTATTCTTAAAATATTGCCTTGAGAGTGATTTAAAATGATCAAAAAGTTTATAAACATAGACTTAAGTGATAAATAGTCTATTATTAGAGGCTTGATTGTGTGCGTATGATTGGATTCATGTTATAATGCAAGTTTGGTTAAATTCACCACTGAGTGTATACTCAACATATTAGATGTCCGATGCACAAGTAATCAATTTGTTGAGTAGTGGGAAGTGATTAGTAGTGTAGCCAAAGATTGTCTAGGTAAGATGTTGTCCTTTTAAATTGATATGTATTAGTGGGTAGAGGCACTCATGCATGTTACTGTGAGTTATTCGATAATATTATGCTTAGATAGTTAACGTGTTGACACATAATGAGGCGAAAATGGAGTTTACAGCTACAATTAATAGCAATGATTGATAATTGGACATAAGACTAGGCATATGAATGCCATATGCCTCAAAAGTGTATCACAAATGATTGATCCTATTAAATAAAATTTTCACACTAAATAGGATAAACCTTAGTAGAAGTTAAACAAAAGCTACCCTAAGAAATCTTAGGATGGGTAACCTCTAGGAAGTAATGTCCTTTGTCTTTTTTCTTATAGAATAGGCAATGGGTGTTACATTTAGTTGTATTAGAGTGAGTTCAGGTGGTTCTAGGTAGTAATGCATTAGTGCCTTAGGAATTTTAGGATGTTTGGACAACTGCTACACTCCTAGAAGTAAAAGATAATTGATAAACTATTGGTGAAATTAGCTTGTGAATTTCTCAATAAGAGGAAATAAGGGGCAAAAATAATGATATTGTGAACTTGTATAATCCTCTTCCTTCTAAGCTAGGGTAGTTAATGTTGTTAGAGGAAAAAAAACATGTGTGAATCAATAATAATTTTGGCAAAAAGTAACAAGCTTAGTGGATGATATAAGAGGAACTGCATGGATATTAAAGCAAGTAATAGGTAGAAACATCTGAGAGGACAAAGTGTGGTGACCATACATATTGAATGGTGACCTTAAGACAATCATAACGAGAATGATACTTCTAATAAGAAAGGAAAGGTGAAGTTTGGCTTAGTATTGTAAAATAAGGGATAGAGTTAAGGGAACGAGGAATTCATACACTCTTTTATGACATAGAATATTGAATGTGGAGGCATATAGTGCTATAAGAAAGGTAATAAGAATGGTGATCATTATTGATAAGTGAGTACAAGTATTAAAGATAAAGAAGTACAAGTAAGTTATATGGGAACTAAAAGAAATTTAAAAGAACCTCAAGAGATGGAAAAAGTAGTAGTGGACCCAAGGTCTATTAATAAGGAGTGAATGATTGGTGTGTTATATATAGTGATGTTGAATGCCTTTATGAAGTTATCATGGACTAAGACATAAATGAGGTGATTTAGATGCCTGCAACCCTATGGTAAGCTAAAGAGAATGTCATCAACTTTTGAAGGGTAATAAACATTATGAGGGCAAAGGCATGGGGTGTCAATATTGAGGAATAATAGAGTATGAGATCCAAATGAAGAATATGATTAGTGAAACTGAAAATGAAATAGAAATAAGATGCAAACATTTAGCAAGGTTGGGTTAGAGGATCATAGTAAGAGAACAAGGATAGAACTGAGGATAGGAAATGTCTATCAAGGTCCTTGAGGATGAGGGCTATTATTTTTCCTTGATGCATTTATTACTAGGCCCGGGCATTGCATTGTGTAGCTTTAGTTGTATCTTGACATTTTGCATAATTGCACTATGCATGACATATTTTTCATAACAAAAAAATCTATGCATGTATTGTATAAAATGTGCATGGCATGCTAATAGCCTTGATATAGTAGGGACTTGACAAAGCTAAGAGAAAAAGAGAATGATGTGGTGATAATAAAAGGAGAATTGAGATTAGTGTTGATACAAATGGGTAAGTATAAAAAGGATTAGGAATGCTAAGGTAAGAACCATATGAGGAGATAGCAAGAATGGAATAATGAAAGGTATAGTGATAATTCCTAGTGAACATAGTAAAGCAACTTACCACTTTGAACCCTGAAGGGGAAATGGATAAGGTAGTCAGTGAATATAAACACATCTAGAAGAAGAATAAAGTGCATGAACTACTAGTCACTTGAAAGGAATTATGATAAAGGTGTTTGTAAATGTTTCAAGGTAGGAAAGTGTGGTTA
The DNA here is from genome assembly GCA_948208565.1 of Hura crepitans. NCBI lineage: Eukaryota > Viridiplantae > Streptophyta > Magnoliopsida > Malpighiales > Euphorbiaceae > Hura > Hura crepitans. Next base: position 4,889 of record CANXYI010534456.1, on the reverse strand, counting down.
AGTAACTAGTTGGAAGAAATGATGAAAAAAAGAGCAACATGACATACATTTATAATGAATAAGGAAGTTTGTCTAGGTAAACTCTAATAATAAGGAACATGAGGTACTGTTAATAAATAAGGGAAACGAATGCATGAACCAGCACCTAAGAATCCTAGAGGGAAGCTCAAATGAGAAAGGTCATAGGGGAACATTTAAATGAGGATGCTACCTTATACTACTAAATTTGTATTAAAGATTAGTACCCAAACATGAGATGGTGTGAACAGTTGTGAATAGGATAAAGGAGAAAGGTGTACCTATAAGAGACTATGGATGGTTGGATACAAAGGTCTAAATTTACTAGAAAGATTAAAGGATAGGAATAAAAAAAACAAGAATGTTGTAGTAACTAGTTAAATAACCCTAGAAAAATTTCAAGGATGAAATTTCTTAAGGGGAGAAGAATTGTAATGCCGGAAATATCATCATTTTACGAATAGTACTCTTGAGCTAGACACAGTGTCATTCAGGACACATAAGGGACATATAGCAACAAAAATGGTATGGTCAACCGAACTTTGACCAACTAAAAAATGATGAAAAAGAGTGAATTACAAATTTTAGCAAAACTAATAAATCATTTCGGATTAAGAACTAGTGAATAGTGACTTTAATTGGGATTATGCCTAGATGGAACCAAAAATATCAAACCTTTAAGCTCAAAATTTCTAATGAGTTTATTAGAGAAGAAATTTTAAAATTATGAGGTCGTTTGATAATTACTCAGCATTTTTTGAAATACACAAGTGAATACTAACCCTAGCTCTCGAAGGAGTTTTGGCTTGAAATTTTATGGGACCCTTAATGGGCATAATCAATAATTTTTGTAACTCGAATCATGATTTTTAGAGGTCTAAATAAATCATTTTGAATTTTTGAAGGTTAAAAGAAAATCGAGTTCAAACAGACCGTTGGATCGATACATGGCGTAATTCGAGCCATCTACCTATTCAATATAAAAGAGGTTGCACATGTGGGGGTTGCCACATGTGCTAAAGCCATCTCCTCCTTCATTTCTCCCATGGTGGCTAGCGCCACTATCTCTCTTCTCCCTCTCTTTTCTCTTCATTTCTTCCTCCGCACACCACTAAATCCTATAATCCATATATGGTTCTTGAGCTTCATAACTCCCGAAAGCCAACCCAAGTGACAAAATGGAGAAAAAAAGCCTAGAAAGTGAAAAATGAGCACTTGATGAATAGTGCCATTTTGGTGAGTACATGGATTTTTCTTAGGTTTCATATATTTTCATCTAGGGTATTTGATATGGGGATGTTATATGTAAAGACAGATCTCAGTTTGGAGTTATATTAATTTTTGTAGAAATTTTCTAAGTATGACTCCATTATGTTTGTAATGACTTAGAGAAATTGATGGAGGAAGAGGAAATTAATGGTTCTAGAATTGCTTTGACTTGGCTGGGAGCCTATTGTTAGTGAATTTAGCTAAAACATGCTTTATATGTTAGAGAAATATAGCATTGAAGTCATGTCTATATTTATGGAAGTTGTGGTAATGTATGTATTTATGTATGGTAATTTGAAAGTGTGATGTAGGCAAGAATGGGTAATTAGAGTTTATAAGATGATGTGAATGTGTTTTGGATGTGGAAAGTATGTGATGTATTTATGTTCGAATGTATGTCATGGCAATTGCATGGATGCATGGCATGAATACATGGGATATTAGGATGGTAATGTGAGGTATAATATAGAAGTGACATGGAATATGGGGATAGGTGTATGGTTATGGGTAAAAATGTGATAAGGCTTGATTTAATGATAATGGGACACAAGATTGAAATGCAAAGATATGGTATAAAATAAGTATAGCACATAATGTGAGGCGTAGATTTGAGAATTTAATTGATATGTGTTGTTTAAGAATTTATGTTAGGAATGATGTTTAGGCATAATAATATAAAGGTAATGTTTGATGATGTAGAATTCCCTAAGGTGTAATGGTATGAGGCAAAGAAAGAATGGCAAAATATGACCAAATTAATAGTAGTAGAAATTACTAAAAGAATAGAAACAATTGTGTAAAAAGACCCGTAACTGTCTAGTAAAATAAAAGTGACTCGTAACTATCTCAGGAAAATAATTGGATAAAATGGGCTTATAATTGTGTCCTATTGACAAAGAAAGAATATAAATAGATGACTAGTTAAGGATAAAAATTTTTGGTTGAGTGAATTTAAAAGTAAGGCTAGAAATAGAGTTGCACTTTTAAAAGTACTGAAGATTAAAATCATAAAACAAGATAAAACATAGTTAATGTATAATTGATAAATGGACAAAAATTGAAGGAACAAATAAATAATAGTTTTATGGAATCCAAGTATAAAGGGGAGAGTATAATTGACAAAGCATTAAGTATATCTGCATAGTATAATTGTCACAAAGAGTATCATGATAATACACTGAGATTGAGCTTGAGTATTACAATTAATAAATTACTAGCAAGATTCTAAGAGTAAATCATAAAATCTCTGACCTAAGAAATATAAGTTGTTATCTTATAGTAAAGTAAAGAGATAGCATGGAACAAAAGGATAAAACATTTCGAGACAAATGATAATAAAGTAAAGATATGTACACTTTTACATGAGAAAGGACAAGAAAAAAATACAAAAAATGAGATGAAGGAGAATTGAATTATTTTAACAATGGAAATAAGACATGCGTTAGGAGTATGGGAGACTAGTGAAGCTAAAATGATGTTGAATGATTAGCTTTAAATTATAACTAGCAAATTAAGAAAATAAGGATAACATTTCTGTTATGCATATTCAGATAGTGAAAGCAATGAGCAATGATTGTAAAGATAAACAATATGGAATATTGATCACTAGTTGAATATAAAATGGATAGGTTAACCGATCAACTAGGGATTTGCAGCTGCTAAAGCCTAGATCTGAATAGTTTTTAGCTTATGTAATCTAGGTGTAGCAGCTGACTATTTATTTGAGCCTGTAAGCTTTAGGTATTAGGATATCTATAAACTGATCCCTGCTACCCATTTATAGATATTAGGAGGTCCCATAGGGCTGATCTCTACTATCCACCAGATATGTTACTTGTGATGATATGTATTGGGATATTAAGAGGTCCTATGGGGCTGATCCCTTATATCTCTTTTGTAGATATTAGGAGGCCCATAAACTGATCCCTACTATCTAAATTTTTGGTATTGAGAGGTTTTGAGGAATTGATCCCTACTAACAAATGAAGGGTGTGTACAGACATCGAGATCTAAAATATGGGCCACTGTACTAGTTGATATTCATTTAGTTCTTGGACTAGGTTAGTATAACTACTGAGGCCAAAAATGGGGGCTACTGAACACCATGATTCCTAATATCTAGTGGTTTGGAGTTCTTCCTAAACCTTAATGGTTATAAATAGAATAACTGAGAACTTGAATTAAATGACATCAATAAAGGAACTATTATCATGGCCATAATAATTGAGATAACATGTGAGAAAAATCAATATGAATAAGAGATAAGCCATAAGAAGATACTCAACAAACACATATAATTTTGGAATAAATCTAGGAGGAAGTAAAGGACTCATAAAACCATAATGGATAATAAAAGCATATAGAAAGGAAAAAGTTATAAAAAGGTGAGACCATCATAAATAAACCTTGAATAGATTACCTAATCAAAGTAAGAAATATAGTACATTCCTTATCAGAATGATAAAAGACTTAATAGTGTACGCTGATTAAGTAATAATGACAATAGGTAGATAAATGATCTAAACAAAGTAACATGAGTTTTAGAAAAGATATTTGCATGAAAGTATGTTAATGAAAATGATGAGTAAATAAGGATAGAAAGAATATCAGCAACATAAGTTAATGGTCAATACAGTGTAGTATTGGTAAATTAGTGAGTATTCTTAAAATATTGCCTTGAAAGGGACTTAAGATGATCGAAAAGTCTACGGACAAGGACTTAGGTGATAATTAGTCTATTATTAAAGGTTTAATTCTATGTGTATGATTGGATTCATGTTACAATACATGTTTTGTTAAATTCACCACTAAGTGTATACACAGCATATCGGACGTCCGAGATGCATGTAATTAGTTCATTGGGTAGTGGGAAGTGATTAGCTGTATAGCCAAAGACCTTCCAAGTAAGATGATGTCCTTTTAAATTGATATGTACTAGTGGGTAGAGGCACTTATGCATGTTACTATGAGTTATTAGGTAATATTATGCTTAGATAGTTAACGTGTTGACACATAATGAGGCAAAAAAGGAGTTTATAGCTACAATCAATAGCAATGACTGATAACTTCTTCATTGGTCCATCTTGTTTTGGCTTCTTCTCCTTTCCTTCTTGCATTTCTCCTTCTCCTATTCTAACCCTATATAATCTAATTACATAATTTTTAATAAAGGAAACTTCACGTTACATGTGAGGGGAGTTAGATGATAAAAGAAATAGAATAGAATTAAGAAAAAGACTAGAAACACAGGCCCAATTTACCCAAAACAAAAATAACAATTCATGCAAATGAACAATCTAATTGGTCATAGTCTATAACTTGTCATCATGCCAAACATACACCCTTAGTAAGCATTCTAATGCATATTGGTTGAAAATATCAATTATAGTATTTAACTAGTATTATAACTCTTATAAACTAGTTTAATTCAATTATCTTGGTCAAGTGATTATGTATTCTTCTAATCATGGAATTTTAATCAACATTAAACATGTAATTAAGTTATTTAATCCCATTAGATAACTAATTACATCTATTCCATAATCAATTAGAGTTTTAATCACATTAGAGTTCTAATTTAATTAAAAGATTACAAGTTAATT